>WEIB01001004.1:0-21701 GCA_015476505.1 Urochloa ruziziensis | reverse complement strand
GCCATTTTCAGCCAAGGTTCATTTTAATCTGAGTTTAATTTCAATGATTCAAAGATGAAATTCATTTAAACTTATGAACTAAAGATTAAAAAGGTGGAGTGCACAAACCATCATTTTGATGTTGATGGGGACCGAGTCGAACTAGTGTACCAAGTGCACAAGCTCATCATCCACAGTCTACACGGAAGAGTACAAAGAAATTTAATTTTGCAAAGTAGACAAAAAAATCCATGAAATCGGTAAAAATAGCATGACGTCCGTCTTGCCTTGACAAGATCTCCTAGTTATTCTTCAATTTGTTTTTTCTTTTTCTTTTTTATTTTTTTATTTTTCCTTCTTTCTTTTTTTTCTTTCTTTCTTCTTTCTTTGATTTTTTCAAGCCCTTTCACAATTGAATATTCGATAGCAATAGCAAGTTTTCTATTAGTAGATTTAATCGCTAGGAATCCAACCTATAGAAAAATAGAACAAGAACAGAGTTACAATCAACCATGAGAGTAGAAATATGAAACAAGAATTTTTAGTTTGCATGAGACAATTACTGACGGATTTGATCTGTTGCTCTGCAATACATAGAACAAGCACCCATAAACTAGTACCTTCATAGCTGCTCCAAAAGCACAATCAGCAACCCTACTGTTCTCAAACATGCTCGGGATGCTTTCCAGCAACTGCTTCAAAATATCCTGGCACTATAGCCACAAAGAAAAGGTTGGATGATTGGGAAAAAAAGAAGTTGTCAAGCACAATATGTTTCTCTTAAATTCTTATGAGAAGATGAAATAAAGGTATAGCTTTCAGCAGCCCAAATACAAACCTCGGAAATCGGGAGAATTACATCTGTCTGAAGAGGTGTATATATATCTTGAGCATCAAGAATGATGAGCATTAGAGGTTGCAAGTGAAAGAAGGTTACTTAGATGGTTCACATATCTAATTATTTATTTCTACAGGAAAAAACATAACTAAAAGGAAGACAAGTGATGGCGTAAAAGACAAGAAAAATTGTGTTTGTAAGCACACTGGTATTCATTTCTGCAGAAGCAAACCGAACTACAAAGAAGACAAGATATGGTGCAAAAGACAAGGTGTGAGGCGTCATCATTCAGGAGCTAGCTAGGCTATTGATTTTTCAAGATAAATATCCCACATGCTTTAGATAGAACAATGCAGGGTTTGTTTCATCATGCCATCTCTCAAACCTAGGTGGCATGCTTTCCTAAAGATATAGGGTAACAAGTAACATGCAAATGGGTCGCAGCAAGGAATATAGGCTAACCCGCTCTGATCATGTACTGACGAACATTGTCGTCCTTGCTGTCATCGTCCTGAGTCTGCACAGGAGAGTACAGGAATTGATAAGCAAGTAATAAAGATAGAACATAATTTAGCAAAATATAGAAAAATCCATGAAATCAGTAAAAATAGCATGACATCTATCTTACCCTAACAAGATCTCCGAGTTGTTCTTCTATTTTTTTTTCTTTTTCTTTTTTCCTTCTTTCTTTTTCCTTTTTATTCTTTTTCTAGAAAAATCAATTGCCGGGATATATTCTTTTTTTCCTATTTTCTTTTTCCTTTCTTTGTCCTTTCTTCTTTCATCTACTTTTTCAGGGCCTTGAACAATTGAATATTTGGTAGCAATGGCAAGTTTTCCATCAGTAGATTAAATTGCCAGGAGTCCAGCCTATAGAAAAAAGAACCAGAATAGAGTTACAATCAACCATGAGAGTAGAAATATGAAACAAGAATTTTTAGTTTGCATCAGAAAATTGCCAGGAGTCCAGCCTATAGAAAAAAGAACAAGAATAGAGTTCAACAATTGAATATTTGATAGCAACGGCAAGTTTTATACTTTTATACCAGTAGATTTAATCGCTAGGATTCCAACCTATAGAAAAAGAGAACAAGAACAGAGTTACAATCAACCATGAGAGTAGAAATATGAAACAAGAATTTTTAGTTTGCATGAGAAAATTATTGACGGATTTGATCTCTTGCTCTGCAATACCTAATGCCAAGTGTAAATAGAACAAGCACCCACAAACTAGTACCTTCATAGCTGCTCTAAAAGCACAATGAGCAGCCATACTATTCTCAAACATGCTCGGAGTGCTTTCCAGCAACTGCTTCAAAATATCCCGGCACTAAAACCACAAAGGAAAGGTTGGATGATTGAAGAAAAAAATGTTGTCAAGCACAATATGCTCTCTAAAGTTGTGTATTGCATCATCAGACAGCAGCAACAAAAAACTGACAATAAGATGTGAAGCAATGACCTACCCTCAAAAGAACAATCAACTCAAATAAAGTCAAAAAGTTAGTGAGGACCCGGTGTGTCCAAGGATCGGTGGATGGTCGCTTCCTGATGTGATGAGTGATTGACAACGTGGTGTGGATTGACGTTTCCCTTGGCTCAAGTATTGCAGGTGTAGAATGCGGCTTGATTGCATTGGTGCAGGTGAAGAACAGGCGCGAAAGGTCTTAGCCATGGCGGCCTCCGAGGAGCGGAGAGACAAGTAGGCTTGGTTCGAGGGACCCGGTGGCCAGATGGATCAAGTGCAGTTCACATGCTGGCAAGAACGAGCAAGGGGACGTGGTTTCGGTGCGAGGTAGCGGCTTACAACCGAAGCTCGTACGCGGATGTGAAGCCGGTGCAATGTGGTGGCTAACGACCGAAGCTTGTACGCGGGGTTTGGTGATTTGGCCACAAAATCATCAGTGGACGGTTTCCCTTGGTTTGGGCTTCAAAACCAAGTCCGAGGACTCGACGAGGCGAGATTGGGCAGCTGGGCTGAGGTGACCAGCCAGGGGCGGTTTAACCGCCTCCCCCTGGGCCGGCCCAAAATTGGCGTCGAGGAGCTTCGATCCGGAGGACACGCGGCATGACTACAAGGCTTGTGTCGGAGGGAAGCTAGCTTGCAGTGGAAGGTGTCCCAGCCGGAAAATATCTGAAATCAAATGTTAAATTTGCCCCTGAGGGGTATGTATCACTTAGCGGTAGTTTAGTCTTTAGAGCACCACCACTTGGACTACTAATAGGCCTCCTAGGGCTTGGTGGCTGCTATCTCTTCAGTTATCTCTTTAGTTCTCTTTGGTTTTCTCCCTTGAACTAGTTTTCCCCTTCATCCCCTCCACCTAGAACTATTTCGAATCATTCGTAGTTTGTATAGGTGAATTCATGGTTTGTTGATCAAGCTTGTTCTGTTCATCTTTGTGCCATGATTTGAATCCACGAGCTCCCTTTTCTTTTCCTATTTTCGGAGGTATTTTCGGAGCTATTTTTGGGGGATTTTCGTTCTTCACTTCCTAAGGCGTTTTCTCTCGGATTTCTTTGGGGGATTCACATATGAGTGCCTTGTGCCTCTTTTGCTGGTGATATCTTGCCCCCAAACGCTGGGAATCGCTTTGGATTTGAAGTTTTCGGGATGAACTCGGGGTGGATGTGTTCTTCACGAGATCTGAGATTCCGGGAGTTCTAGTGTGTTTGAGGCCGAGATTTTGGGGAATATACTCCACTGAAGGTGTACATCATCTCCCCAAAGTTTCGTCTCAAGAGCTCAAGCCGTTTGGGAGATCGATTCACGAGTTGACTTTTTCTCGAGACCTCCCAGGCCAGGCCGGTTAAACCGCCCCCTAGGCGGTTAAACCGCCCCTAGGGAGGTTAAACCGCCCCTGGCTGGGTAGAGAAGGTTTTGCCTTGTTTTGGTTCGATTTGTGTTTGTTTCGATCGATTCGAGTTCCGCTGCGTCTTTCTTGTTCCTAGGGTCAGTAGCTTGACAGTGGCTACGTGATCTTGGCAAGATCGCTTTCGGAGGCGTCGGAGTTGATTTGGGAGAATAGCCGGATTGGTTGGAAAGAATTTTTATCGGCTCCCATTCACTCCCCGCCCTCTCTAGTCGTCGTTTCGGTCCTTCAATTGGTATCAGAGCCGGTTACGAGTCTTTGCGACTCTAACCAGTCTAAAATCCAAAGATGGCGTACCAAGATCGGGGTTCCGGGCCTCCGCACTTCGATGGGAAAAATTATCCGAACTGGGTTGCGCGTATGGGCGCTTTCTTGCGAGGCAAAGGAAAGTTGTTGTGGGATGTGACCAAAGATGAAAACTATGTCAATCCCACCAACTTAGATGCCCAGGATGCGAAAGATAAGTTTGAGGCAAACACTAGAGTTGTGGATTACTTGTTCCGTGCTTTGTCTGCCGAGGAGTTTGAGCGAGTTTTGGGCGAGGACCTAGCTAGCCAGATCTGGCAGAAGCTCAAGGTAGCCCACGATGGTGATAGCCATGTGAAGGCTAGGCTTTTCTCGATGTATCGCAGAGAGTATGAAAATTTCGCTCACTTGCCTGGAGAGTCTGTTGATGCTTTGTTTCAGCGTTTCACTTCCATAGTCAACAACATGAAAGCCAACATTACCATACTCCCATACTCGGATCATGACAGAGCTATCAAGCTCTTGCAAGCACTTGATAGATCCGTGTGGGGTGCCAAGGTTGAGGCGATCATGGAGTCGGCTAACTATGAAACTTTGTCTGTTGATGAGCTTTTCTCGAAGTTGAAGTCTTCTAAGGTTGATAGACAGCTGCTTGCCAAGGCTAAGAGTCCGACTGATCCCCATAGTCTGGCTCTAGTCGGTGGCTCTGGTTATGGACATGCTAACACTGCTAGACACTTTGCTTTGTCTTCTCTTGTGTCTCTTCCAGATGAGGAATATGAGGTGCTGAGCGAGGAGGATCTCGCATTGCTGAGTTGAAGTCTAGACCTTCTTTGCTAGGTGCTTGTACTTGTTGTCCTGTTTTACATGCTTAGTTGCTTGAATCTCGTACCATGATCAGTTCGCTTGAAGCTCAATTGAAATCTCCTATTGCAAATTCTTGTTCTGCTTGTGATGTTGTCGCTTTGAAGAATGTTGAGCTAGAACAATGTGTTGATCGCTTGCAAGATGAGAATGATGTGTTGCGACAGTGTTTGGGTTGGTTGTCGGGTCGCGAGCCTCAGCTTAAGATGTTGATTGCTGGTTTTAAGAGAGCTGATGGTCGTGGTCTGGGTTCTGAGAAAGTTGGTGAGAGTAGTGGTGAGAAAGAGAGAGAACCTGAAAACTCCACCACAAACATTCCCACAAACCCACCGAAAGCCATTCTCAAGAATACCTTCACACCCAAACCCAACCACCTGCTAAACAAGATTGACACCACTCCTGATCCTCCCATGTTTCCCCCAAAGACAAACAACTTCCAGAAGAGGGTAGCATTTGTGAGGAGTGGGGTTTACCAGAAGAGAGAGCCGAGAGAAACCCCAAGCCAAAGCTAGTCCGCTTCCATTGTGAGCATTGTGGAAGGGATGGACACCTTGAGGAGTTTTGCTGGAGGAAGAAGAGGGAGGTGAGAAGAGACAAGGAGATGGGGAACAGGGACAGGTACTACTCTTTCCGTAGTGTGTCTATGTCTCGTTCACCCTTGCCTAGAGGAGAGGCCTTTGTGCGCATAGTTCCTTCGTTTGGCAGTCGTGGTGTTCCAGCTAGTCGTGAGTTTGCTAGGCGGCCTCCGGTTCGTGGTCTGTTTGGTTCAGGGAGGTTCGACCGTAGCTTTGAGGCTAGGAGAGAGTCTAGGCCACGTTTTCCCCCGCGTGGTGCTAGAGGTCCGATGGTGAGAGACGAGAGGGTTTCACGTGGTAGAGTTGATTTTGCTAACCCCTCTTTTGAGCAGATGGCCCGACACTGGTTTGACTCTTTTTGTGCTAACCCCAGTGTCGAGTCATTCGCTCATTCTCGTTCTCGGTTTTGATTGTGCAGGTGGGAGGCTTGGAGAACTTTTGGTTGATGGATTCTGGCTGTTCGAGACATATGACAGGTAATAGGAAGTGGTTCTCCAGTCTCACCCCGGTGGTGTCCAGGCAGTACATCACTTTTGGGATAAGGGTAGAGGTAGAGTGCTGTCTGAGCGTGCTATTCAGATGAGCGACAATTTTATGTTGAAGCGGGTTGCTCTTGTCAAGAATCTTGGTTTTAATTTGCTTTCAGTTTCTCAGCTTCTTGATGAGGGTTATGAGGTTCGGTTTAAGAGTGGTGATTCTCGAATTATTGATTCTCGAGGTGACCTTGTGTGTATGATCATTCCTGAGGGACAGATTTTTCGTGCTGATTTTTCTCGATCTTTTGCTCCTTCACGGTGTTTGATCGCTGGTACTTCTTCTGAGCTTTGGAAGTGGCATAGGAGATTGGGTCATGTGAGCTTTGATTTACTCACACGCTTGAGTGCTCTTGACCTTATCCGAGGATTGCCCAAGCTCAAGTTCGAGAAAGATTTGGTTTGTGCACCTTGCAGGCATGGTAAAATGGTTGCTGCTTCCCATCCACCTTTGACAGATGTTATGACTGACCGTCCAGGGGAGCTTTTGCACATGGACTTGGTTGGTCCCGCTCGCGTTCGTTCAGTTGGTGGCAAGTGGTATGTTCTTGTGGTTGTGGATGACTTTTCTCGGTATGCTTGGGTGTTCTTTTTGGCGTCAAAGGATGAGACATTTGATTTTGTTCGAGATCTGATTTTGAGGTTGAAAAACGAGATTAATGGTGGTGCCATGAGAGCTATACGCAGTGACAATGGTACGGAATTTAAGAACACTCGTTTTGATGCCTTTTGTCGTGATCTTGGTCTCGAACATCAATTTTCTTCGCCATATGTTGCTTGTCAAAATGGAGTTGTTGAGAGGAAGAATCGAACACTTTGTGAGATGGCTAGGACGATGCTAGATCACCATAGGACTCCTAGGAAGTATTGGGCAGAAGCGGTGAATACAGCTTGTCATGTTTCGAATCGGATTTTCCTTCGTGCTTTCAAGAAGAAAACTTGCTATGAGCTTTTCCATGGTCGTTCCCCCCGTGTGAGTCACTTTCGGGTTTTTGGTTGCAAGTGTTTCATTCTGAAGAAAGGAAATTTGGACAAGTTTGAGTCTCGTTCGATGGATGGAATTTTCTTGGTTTGCTAATCATTCTCGAGCATATCGTGTGCTCAATCTTGAGACTAACCAAATCATGGAGACTTGCGAAGTCACCTTCGACGAGACCATTCCGTGTAGCTCTTTTGTCTTTGAGTGTGCAGGTGATGATGAATTGGGACAGTCCATCTTTGAGGAAGAACAGCTTGATGAAGAAGATGACGAGGAGAATCATGCACCGTGTGGAGATCATGTACCTTCTACTTCCACTACTACCATGACGTTCGACGACGGCCCTTCTGCTACACCTTCGTCGAGTCGCGCACATGATCGGGTTCAAGTGGAAGCTGATGTTGAGGGGGAGGCAATCTCGAGGCGAGAAGCTCCCCGGCTGGTACAGAGGGATCATCCACCTTCGAAGATCATCGGGAACTTGGATGAACGTACTACACGATCGAGGTCACAGAATATCTCACATTATGCTCATTCTGCTTTTGTCGCGTCTTTTGAGCCCAAAAATGTTGGACACGCTTTATCTGATTCTGATTGGGTCAATGCCATGCATGAAGAGCTTGAAAACTTTGAGAGAAACCAGGTGTGGAAGTTAGTAGAACCACCTCCAAATTGCCATCCTATAGGAACCAAGTGGGTGTTCAAAAACAAGAGGGATGAGGGTGGTGAGATAGTGAGAAACAAAGCGAGGTTGGTTGCTCAGGGGTTTTCACAGCAGGAGGGGATAGATTATGAGGAGACATTTGCTCCTGTTGCCCGTTTGGAGGCAATTCGGATCCTTCTAGCATTTGCAGTTGCTAAAGGGTTCAAATTGTACCAAATGGACGTGAAGAGTGCCTTCTTGAATGGGGTGATCGAGGAAGAAGTGTATGTGAGGCAGCCCCGGGTTTTGAGAGTGAGAGATACCCACACCGAGTGTACAAACTCCACCGAGCTTTATATGGCCAAAAGCAAGTACCCAGAGCGTGGTATGGCAGGTTGAGGGGGTTCTTGCTTAGCAAGGGGTTTGTGATGGGAAAGGTTGATAAGACGCTCTTCTTGTTGAGAAATGGCAATGATCTTTTAATCGTTCAGATTTACGTGTATGATATCATTTTTGGTGGCTCTTCTCACGATCTTGTTGCCAAGTTTGCAGACGATATGAGCAGGGAATTTGAGATGTCGATGATGGGAGAGTTGCAGTTCTTTCTCGGGCTACAGATCAAGCAAACCAAGGATGGGACGTTCATGCACCAAAGCAAGTACACCAAGGACATTCTCAAGAAATTCGACATGAGTGACTCCAAGCCGATGACTACGCTGATAAGTACGACTACAGCTTTGGATGCAGATGAGGACGGAGAACCAGTGGACCAGAAGGAGTACCGAAGCATGATTGGCTCCCTTCTCTACTTGACAGCGACGAGGCCGGACATACAGTTCAGCGTGTGTCTGTGCGCTCGTTTTCAGGCTTCACCGAGGACTTCACATCGTCAGGCCGTCAAGCGGATTTTCAGGTATCTCAAGTTTACTCTTGAGCTGGGTTTTTGGTACTCTGCTGATTCCACACTTGCACTCCATGGTTTTTCTGATGAGGATTTTGCTGGGTGTCGTGTTGATCGCAAGTCTACTTCTGGTCAGTGTCAGTTTCTTGGTTCGTCTCTTGTGTCTTGGTCTTCTCGTAAGCAGTCTAGTGTAGCTCAATCCACCACAAAAGCCGAGTATGTTGCTTTGGATCACCTACATCTTGAGAGACTTTGGCTTAGACATGTCCCATGTTCCACTTCTTTGTGATAGCACCAGTGCCATCAGCGTAGCCAAAAATCCCGTGCTTCATTCCAAAACCAAACACATAGAAGTGAGGTACCACTTTCTGAGAGATCATGTGGAGAAAGGAGATATTGAGCTTGCCCATGTTTCTACCCAAAACCAGCTTGCAGACATTTTCACCAAACCACTTGACAAAGCTACCTTCACCCGCTTGCGAGGGGAACTTAGTGTGTGTGCGTTTTTCTGAGTTAAGTTTTGGAGGCTTCTCTTGTAGCATATGTATACTATTGTACCATCTTTGTATCTTAGGATGAGCTTCTCCTATATGCAGCGATTGCTACAACTTGCTACATTTTAGAGTCTAGGCAGGCTGGCTAGGGATTGATTGTATGGATGGCTATGCTCTTGATGGTTTTGATATATATTCTATTGAGATAGTCTCTTTTTGGATTAAAATGACAAACTAAACTTAAACTCTTTCACCCATGAGTAAATGCCTTTGCATGTCTTGTTTGAGCCGAAATGGCTATATCTTGCTTAAGATCATGCTAGGATGTGATGTTCTTTTCAATTGGGTCAAAGACCTTTGTCATTGTAAATGTTTAGCCCATGCTTTATCTTGTGGAGGAGCATAAGCTTCTTTTTGTCGCAAAGACATTTCATGTACCATGCTTAATTTGAAAAACTTGAAAAATGAGATGTCTATGCATGAAAGAAGAAAGATGAGAAAAAGATATATTTGCAGAAAATTATGCTCATGTCTCTATGCTTTCACCATTGCACACACTTGCACACATGGGTGCTAAGCGGTTGCATGTTGTTTGCTGGAGAAGTCTCCCATGAGAAGTGAACACATGGCTCCATGCTTTGACATGACATGAGATAGAACTTGGGCGTTTATGATGATCTTTTGTCAAGAATGCTTGTCCTTTCATGTTTTTGGTGAGATGAGGTTCATTTTTGCTCGAACAATCCATGGTTAGGACTTTGCTCATGTGGTGACATTTTTGATAAAACTACACAACTTGCTCATTGCTTTGTGAATTGGATATATGTCTTTACCTTCGGCAATGCCCGTGTCACATGATGAACTATCTTGTTTGCCTCTTCTCTAACTTGTAGCATTTTGTATTGCTCATTGTATATTTGAGAAGCTTGTAGTTGCATTTTGTACATTTTTTTCCTTGATTTGTGCATTGTCAACAAGGGGGAGAATTTCTGGAGCATTTTGCAAGGGGGAGAAGTTGAAAGTTTTTTAGCTTGATTTTGTTGGATTTATGTGAGACTTGATGAGAGCTTTGCCAAAAAGGAAGTTTTTGAAAATCTGTGAAGTTTCTGAGGATTTGAGTATTGGAAAACATTGCTGGGCATATTTGGAAAGTTTTCGAGTTGAAACGGCATCGTTGTGAGTTCGTTAGTGCAAAAACTGCATTTTTGGGTTTGGTCATCTGTCAGGGGCGGTTTAACCGCCCCTCCCCCCCCCCCCCCCCCCCTCGGGCGGTTTAACTGCCCCTGTGCAGTGAGCACATGATTTGTGGGATTTTGAGCATTTTTGAGTGTTTTTCGCACGCACAAGTTCACTTGTTCAGGGGGAGTTGCATCTTTGCAGGGGGAGTGCTTTGAGTGTTCTGAAAAGTGAATTGGAGATTTGTGATTTGTGCTTTTGCTCTTTTGCCGATGGTGTTGAGCCCTTTCGCTTCTTCTTGAAGGGTCGGCACTTTTCTGAGTTTTCTCTTGTGAGTGACTTTTGATTTGGCTTGTTCTTGCTTTTAGTCACTTGCTTGAGTGTTTATATTTCGATTTCTTTTATATTTTCTTTTACTCTAAATGGTTACTATGTGTGTGTTGTCAATGCACTCATCAAGAGGGAGATTGAGGACCCGGTGTGTCCAAGGACCGGTGGATGGTCGCTTCCTGGTGTGATGAGTGATTGACAACGTGGTGTGGATTGACGTTTCCCTTGGCTCAAGTATTGCAGGTGTAGAATGCGGCTTGATTGCATTGGTGCAGGTGAAGAACAGGCGCGAAAGGTCTTAGCCATGGCGGCCTCCGAGGAGCGGAGAGACAAGTAGGCTTGGTTCGAGGGACCCGGTGGCCAGATGGATCAAGTGCGGTTCACATGCTGGCAAGAACGAGCAAGGGGACGTGGTTCTGGTGCGAGGTAGCGGCTTACAACCGAAGCTCGTACGCGGACGTGAAGCCGGTGCAAGATGGCGGCTAACGACCGAAGCTTGTACGCGGGGTTTGGTGATTTGGCCACAAAATCATCGGTGGACGGTTTCCCTTGGTTTGGGCCTCAAAACCAAGGCCGAGGACTCGACGAGGCGAGATTGAGCAGCTGGGCCGAGGTGACCAGCCAGGGGCGGTTTAACCGCCTCCCCCTGGGCCGGCCCAAAATCGGCGTCGAGGAGCTTCGATCCGGAGGACACGCGGCCTGACTGCAAGGCTTGCATCGGTGGGAAGCTAGCTTGCGGTGGAAGGTGTCCCAGCCGGAAAATATCTGAAACCAAATGTCAAATTTGCCCCTGAGGGGTATGTATCACTTAGGGGTAGTTTAGTCTTTAGAGCACCACCACTTGGACTAATAATAGGCCTCCTAGGGCTTGGTGGCTGCTATCTCTTCAGTTATATCTTTAGTTCTCTTTGGTTTTCTCCCTTGAACTAGTTTTCCCCTTCATCCCCTCCACCTAGAACTATTTCGAATCATTCGTAGTTTGTATAGGTGAATTCATGGTTTGTTTATCGAGCTTGTTCTGTTCATCTTTGTGCCATGATTTGAATCCACGAGCTCTCTTTTCTTTTCCTATTTTCGGAGGTATTTTCGGAGCTATTTTTGGGGGATTTTCGTTCTTCACTTCCTAGGGCGTTTTCTCTCGGATTTCTTTGGGGGATTCACATATGAGTGCCTTGTGCCTCTTTTGCTGGTGATATCTTTCCCCCAAACACCGGGAATCGCTTTGGATTTGAAGTTTTCGGGATGAACTCGGGGTGGATGTGTTCTTCACGAGATCTGTGATTCCGGGAGTTCTAGTGTGTTTGAGGCCGAGATTTTTGGGGAATATACTCCACTGGAGTTGTGCATCATCTCCCCAATGTTTCGTCTCAAGAGCTCAAGCCATTTGGGAGATCGATTCACGAGTTGACTTTTTCCCGAGAGCTCCCAGGCCAGGCCGGTTAAACCGCCCCCTAGGCGGTTAAACCGCCCCTAGGGAGGTTAAACCGCCCCTGGCTGGGTAGAGAAGGTTTTGCCTTGTTTCGGTTCGATTTGTGTTCGTTTCGATCGATTCGAGTTCCGCTGCGTCTTTCTTGTTCCTAGGGTCAGTAGCTTGACAGTGGCTACGTGATCTTGGCAAGATCGCTTTCGGAGGCGTCAGAGTTGATTTGGGAGAATAGCCGGATTGGTTGGAAAGAATTTTATCGGCTCCCATTCACTCCCCCCCCCCCCTCTGGTCGCCGTTTCGGTCCTTCAGTTAGAGCATCAATTTGAAAATGTCAAGAGTACTTACTACAGGTAAAATAAATACACTCATTACAATGCTAATTAACATGTGACCTCCTAAGTTCCACACAGGGGTTAGCATGACAAATAAATATATTAGGTTTAGACTTATATACCTTAGATTTGGGCTTAATGACACATGTAAAAACACAATGCCAGCGTGAGCTATTAGCATTGCACTCGTTGCTCCTTTCTCTGATTTGCCAGATCCTGCATTAGTTGTAATAATTCTATCAAATATAGTTCAGTCAAAAAAATTGCTGTCAAATACAAATTAAGAAAAAAGATAGTATGTATTTGTAGAGTTGTAGAGTTTTTATTTGAGCACCACTCTGTGTTGTCACCAATTTTTGCAGAACCAAGTTCTTTGCAGTTTGTGTAGATCAAGAGGTCTTAGTTGTGCATAAAATATTCCATGATGGTTAAAGTATGTCCACTGACAGATAGAACTCTAACAAATTTTCATCCTTTTAACATAATATACAGAATTATCGTGCTTAGTATCTACTAGTTAAATGACAGATTAGTATGTACCAATGAGAATGGTATGTGTACTAAACACCGCTATCATGTATCATGTTCAGTGCTTCTGCAACAAATAGATGGAGATGTGACAGAACTCCAGCAAATCTTCATCCTTTTAGCATAATAATGCATTTGATGCCAGCTCTATGTTACTAATAGCCATTACCTGTTTTTTTAATACACGACGACCCATATTTGTCTTCAATTTACATAACTACCCCTAAATCATAGGTTACATGTAAATTTATTAACTGAAATTCAAACAACTAAAGCATTACATGTAAATTTATTGACTGAACTTCAAACAATTGAAGCAATCACATATTGTCATTTCCTTAAAGACAGCAAACAAATGAACTAACAATCATCATAAAGCAATTGCATTGTACGATTGCTGTAACAAAATAACAAAATAATCTGTACAGTAATTCTTCCTATGTTCTCCTTTCATATTCACATTTTCTTAATTCAGTTACTATTTATTTCTCAAAGCACACTCAAATTAGGGATGAAAATCACAACATTCCAGTCTTGTGCATACACAACATCAGAAAAACAAGGAATTGGAAATGCAGTAAGAGTGCATACTAACATCGCAAAAAAAAAGCTTTTGTGGTCCATTTATATCCATGTAATTAACAGAGAATATAGAGGTGTTCTATCATGAATTTGAATGCATATGGACTGAAGCGATTCTACTCTATAATTCACATGTGCCTGCAGTCAGATCTCAGAGCAAGGCTGTTAAACAAACCGAGGCAATTTCATTCACGCAAACAGATCAGATCGAGTCCCGTTAGGTGTTAATCTAATCTGTTCCGATTTTGAATACACAGAACCGATTCACACCAAACGAAATCAAACCTGACGATGTCTTCCACGAAGACGATCTCAACACACGAGGCAGAACATATCAGCGACAGATGATGAGGTAGGATTGTGCTTACGGGAGGTGCTTGAAGATGAGGTAGACGATGAAGGCGACGTTGAGGCGCTCGTTGTTGGTGGGCACGATGATGTTGTACGCGTGCTTGCCACTCACCGCCACCTGCATTGACGGCCGGCTAGAGCCAGCGGCAGATCTCTCCTCTTCCTGCAAGAAGAGCGCATCGAGGGGCTCAAGAAACCAACCAAGAAAAGGAGGGGGGATCACGTGTGCGCCGCCGAATGGATTGGTACGTACCTAATGCTAGATCCGGCGATGCTGCCGCCGGCGGTGAAGGAGGAGGTGCAGGTCTGCCTCTTGCTGCGAGACTCACGGACGGGGGTGTCCCCATGAGGAGGACGGACTCCTTGTCCCACCCGGCCAGCGCGGCGGCGGAACGGAATCGAGGGCTGAGCAGGCCGGCGCCGTCTTTGGGAGCCACCGCCCTTGATCGCCACGGCGCGGATCTGGGGCAGTCCGCCGCCTCTCTCCTCGTCATCCTCTCGATCTCTAGCTTGGCGACATTGCAGCGTGGGGTGGGGGAGGGGAGCGGGGAGAAGCAACGGTCGGGTCGGGAGTTTCCAAATGGAGAGGCAGAGGCGGCGCGTGCTGGCGTTTCAATACTCTTTCTTTTTTTGGGAACAAGGGAGTTTCAAAATAGATCGGCGGCGGCGGATTTCGGCTAAATCTACGGATGCCGAGGGCTTCTATTTTTATTGTGAGACTTGCAGTCACAAGGAAGAAAATTGATCAATTTGATCTTTTAGAAATATTATAATTTCCAAACGGTCGGGAATTTCCAAATAGGATTACTGGATTAGGATGCGTTCAGGTGACGAGGGATTTATTTTTGGGTTTGTCTCCTAGTAAGGTGACTTAGATTTGGTGTTGGTATAAGTCACCATCCTAGACCATTGGATGTCCATCCAACCACCCTCTACAATTCCCGCTATCCACAGTTTGTATAGTATATACTCCATGCTATCGGGTCCGATTAAAAATATGCAGCATGCCCGATAGTGTGCCTCGTTCGCAATGTTGATTGTTGGGCTTCTTTTTGGAGGGCTTGATCTATTTTACTACTATTTGGGCTAGGGCTGTCTATCTTGTGCATAACCAAACAGATGTGTCAACGGTTTCAATTTATTTTTTGAAATTTTAACAATAAAAGGCAAGCATAATCTATGACTTATCATATATTATTACCAGAAGCAGTTGCACGAATACAAAGAATTCTTTTCATTTATGCGGCCAAGTAACTCAAAATTTGAACATCAAACAAAAGCAATACTGTAGTGCCTACAAATTTCACCGTTAACACTGAGAAACAAAAACCATTAATTGTAATCCAAGTCTTGTCTAATCAAATGGGTTGTAGTTTACATGTAGTGTGGGGGATATGGTCCCCGGGTACCTCACGAGCAGGCCTGGCAGCCCTCCAATAGGGGGCAGCCCGGCCCACCGTTCTGGACCTGATGCCGTGCGGGACAAGCCGGCGCATGTAGAAAGGACCCGGAAGGAGAAGTTCTAATTAGAATAGGAGTTTTTGTAAAGAAGGAAATGATCTTTAGAGATAGGATCGGCTACAAACCGACTTGTAACCCTGCCACCCCGATATATAAGGCGGGCAGGGACCCCCTCCAAAGAACAGAAGAACAACTCATCACGAAATCCACGCAATACAACACCCCAAAATAGGACGTAGGGTATTACGTCGAGTTGACGGCCCGAACCTGTCTAAATCCTTGCGTCTGTCCACTCTAACCATCTAGCTTCCGATCTTTGCGATCTTCCCTACATACAAATCACTTCCGTGGGCTACCCCGTGGAAGACTGCTGGAGATCATATCACCGACAGTGGCGCGCCAGGTAGGGGATATCGCCGAGATCAATTTGGTGAGCCCGATGGACCGCGTCAGGATCTTGGACTGCTGCAACCTCCCGGACGTCGACGGACTCGAGATCCAGTTCGGGAGCACCACCGCCGCTTTGGATACCCAAACGGCAGGAGCTACATCCACCACGAAGGTTTCCTCTCTGGCGCCGACTTCGGCCATCACGGCCCAATCCGGTCCGATCGCATCTGATCGCACCGTTTCTGTCCCGCTGAGTCCATCGCAAAACGCGAGGACCAACCAGTCGGGAGCATATCAGCAACCACTCGGTTCCGATCTGGCTCTCGAGAGTCGCGTCGCCGAGTCATCTCAGAGCGTAAACGCTCAGCAGACGCGCGTTCCAAGCCCTGAGGTCATCACCATCCAGACCCCCGGTTTCCGCGCGCTTACCCAGCAGCAGAAGATGAAAGAGATCGTCCAGGCGGATGATTCCCCCTCTGAGAGCGACTCCTACGAGTCAAACCCACGGGGACCCTCAATCCTGGACGACCTGCAAGAGGGTTACACCGCATCCGACTCCTCTACGGAGCCGGAACTATTAGGATCACCCGGAGGCTCAACTCCGAGTAGTTCGGAACGTGGCACGGCCACAACCGATCCTTACGAGTCCGAGGAAGATTACCTCGCGCAAGGAAGAGCCAGGTCATACTGCTACATGGTGGCGCCATCGACGCCATCTAACCTCGTGTCGGAGGATGAACTCACCCCGGCCGACGAGGCGCCTGAAGCCAGAGATCAGCGCCGAGGACGCAACGCCAATCAGGCAACTCACAGAGCTGCCCGACCGCAAGGAGCCAACGCATCAGGATCTGGCACCGTTCAACCTCGAGAACCACCCTCAGAGGACCATCGTCGTCGTCGGGATCGACGCGACAGGAGAAGCCAGCAGAACCTGATGCGCGACGACATGTTCGAGTACAATGGATTCAACGTCTACGAGACACCAGTCCAGAACCTCGTCACCATCGACGAAGAGATCAGTCGGCTACCGCCCAGTACTCCGGGCCTGGATAAGGTAAGGGCTTTCGTGCAGGCCGCCTCCGTCCAGGTTCACCAGATGCAGAGCAGATCACGTACGGCCGCTCCTGAGCCCGGGTCGTCTCGACGCCGGACCAGCGGCGGATCAGACCGTGATGAAGATCTTCGTGACATGATCAACAGAGACCGAGATGCGAGGAACATCATCCGCAGCAGCGCTGAGGAACGTGACCGCGAAGAGGCTCGACGTCGCGAGGAATACGATCGGGAGCATGGAAATCCCCGTCGTAACTCTAACCGGAACGGCTACTCGACGGAGTCAGAGTATACTGATTACTCTGATCTCTCCGGTAGCCCAAGGCGCGGCAATGACGGCGGTCGTACTCTGCCTCGACGACCGAATCCGTCGCAAAGACGAGCGGCTCCCTCACGAAGGCAGCCGACCCCGCAAAGAGAGCAGACTCCACCACGCAGCAGAACCTACCGACGGGACCGATCTCCTCCCAGGACTCGGACCCTTAGGAGAACCCGTTCCCCACCCAGGGATCGGGATCGCAGGAGGGAGCGCACTCCCCCAAGGACGACAGATGGCTCGGATCCGAGTGGTTCCCGCCCCAGAGGTCGGATCGGCGGATTCCAGTCGTTCACTGAGCGCTTGAGGAGCGTGACCTGGCCCAGGAACTTCAAGCTATCAGACATCGACAAGTACGACGGGAAATCTGATCCATCCCAGTGGCTTCAGATCTACTACACCGCCGTACAAGCTGCTGGCGGCAACGAGGACGTGATGGCGAACTACCTCCCCATCATGCTGACCAAAGATTGTCGTAACTGGTTAGCAGGACTCCCACGGAACTCCATCGACAACTGGGACCAACTTACCGAACTCTTCATCGGTAACTACCCCGGAACTTGGGAGAGGCCCGGGAGCAAGCGGCTCCTCGGCCAAGTACGACAGTGCAAGAACGAATCCCTGCACGACTTCGTACGCAGGTTCTCGGAGAAGCGCAACTCCATCACGGACGTGACGGACCTAGAGGTGATGACCACTTTCCAAAACGGCATCTCTGATGGAAGACTGATCCACAAGTGGACACGAAAGCCGACCGCGACTGTCAATGACATGTTCCGGGTCGCTAGTATGTGGGCGGACGCGGAGATTGCGGAGAAAGAACAACTCAACGAGATCAAGAGCCGTTGGGAGGAAGGGAACAAGTCAACCCGCAAACGCGACCGCCGCGAGGACGAAGAACGACGCGATGATCATCGTCGCAGCGACAGTCACCCCCGCAAAAAGAAGAGCGAGGGCGTAATGAGGTCGCCACTCTGGACCGGCCCAGAGGCCGGATAACTCCATAAGATTTCCAGCGCATGCTCGATGAGCAATGTCCGTACCACAAGCACTACAAGCACTCGGCATGAGAGTGCTACGGGTTGAAGCGAGCCTTCACTGGGGGCAACAGAGGCCCTCCCTATAAAAGGAGGAACGATAATTCCCCAAGAAGACGACAGGTGAAACGACGAAGCTGGCGACGAGTTTCAGGAGGCCGACCGAGTGGTCTGTATGATCTACGGAGGACCGGAAGGTTTCGAGACGAAGCGCCAGCAGAAGCTCACCAACCGACAGGTCATGCACGCCTATTCAGTTATGTTTTAATCTCTTATTTCTTTAAAATATTTTTTAATAATCTTCGACGAGTGGTTTCTGTGGATAATCATCCCCAGTTTCGACTCAGTAGATTTATAAATGTCATATGAGTTGTCAACAAAGTTGGTTTCATCTTCTATCTACATTATGTCTACTACTCGAATTTCTTCTTTCGCGTCACGCACATAAAGTACGAGCGGAACAAACTTTAAATCGTGGGGGAAAGTACTCGCCAAGTCAAAGCTCTACACGCACGATAATGCTCTGCGGCATGAGACTAAGACCAACGAGGCTAATCTACTCCGTAACAGGTCAACCACTCGGAAATTACGGCCAGCGCAGAAAGGAAGGGAGTAGCACCTCCAGAAACTTATATACAAGCACAAAAGATTAAACATTGTTCAAAGTACTTTTACTACCAATACTACAGATAATCTACAAAAATTAATTTGCAGGATCGCCACCACCAGAAGGGCCAGCCTCGTCAGTCTCAACGACGACAGGATTGATACATAAGCAGCTCGACCCTACATATCAAAGTTGGATTCAGTTTTTCATCGGGATTACACCCAATGGGTGGAATTGAACACACAAACGGCAACAAATCGATTTATTACCTCAGGGCGAGGAAAGGAAGAAGATTGCGACGGGGATGGCTTATAATAAACCGTTCCTCCCGCGCGCGGCGTGATGCTAGTCTCGGGAACTCAACTGACGCTAGCACGTCGCGTCGCTTTAAATTCAAAAATACGATTTGGAGTCGCGATATCTCGCGATATTCTGGCTTCATAAGGCAACCGTTGGTTTCCCTAGGAAACAATGGGCTTAACAGGATTGATGGGCCTAATTGGGCTGGTCTAAGCCTTTGATAGGCTAAAATAATGACACGACCTTTCGGTTCTGTTAGTTAACAATTACGTGGGCTCCTGAGCAAATGCTCAAGGGTAGAAACCACTCGGTCGTGAGGCTAAAATTAGTCGACGACCAGGCTTATTTTTGCAATTAATATTGCAACCTTGCAATTGATTTTTACTTAAGGCATGCGATACTATCGCTAAATTGACTCAGAAATCAGGGTCAAGTGTTGATAAGTATAAATCTTGTGGGAAGGTGATTTACCATATGGTCAAGCTGGGTCGTGGGACACGACTCGGGAATCACACCGAGTTCAAAGAACTCGAGAAAAGATTCCTTAAAAAGGGGAAATTAATAAAAATGCCCTAAAAGGAGGAAATTGTTTGAAATCCATGCCCAGAGGCATGGGGGCTGAAAGATTCAGTCAGGATTCACAGCTTTTAGAGTCTTGACACGATCTTGCCGAGTCGAATCAAGACTCGGGGGCTACACCCAATGGGTGCACCAGGAGGTGCACGCCATTGATGGATTAAGTTCAAAAGAGCTTTAAAGGATTCTATTTTTGACCCTCGACCAGACTATTCTACTCTGCTCAAGGCTCGGGGGCTACACCCAATGGGTGCACCAGGAGGTGCACGCCACTGAAGATCATGATATTGATGGAGAGAAATTGAAGACCCTTGGCCAATTTTATACTAAAATTACCCAAGGCTCAGGGGCTAAGTGTATACACTTCGCTTTCGCGTCGTGAAAAAGAGCACTTCTTCCCCTCACTACGGCTACAATTGAAGAATCGTTTTCAGGAACGTTTGAGTATGCACTCAGATCTTCCTCGAAACCACTCGGATGAAGTCTTAGACTACTCGGAAATCTGATCAAACATTCTGGCAAAGTTGTGGAGCACTCGGATCATGCAAGAAAAAGACAGATCAATTACAGCCAACGATCGGCCAAGAAGTGCTCGGGGGCTACTGTGGGGGATATGGTCCCCGGGTACCTCACGAGCAGGCCTGGCAGCCCTCCAATAGGGGGCGGCCCGGCCCACCGTTCTGGACCTCATGACGTGCGGGACAAGCCGGCGCATGTAGGAAGGACCCGGAAGGAGAAGTTCTAATTAGAATAGGAGTTTTTGTAAAGAAGGAAAGGATCTTAGAGATAGGATCGGCTACAAACCGACTTGTAACCCTGCCTCCCCGATATATAAGGCGGGCAGGGACCCCCTCCAAAGAACAGAAGAACAACTCATCACGAAATCCACGCAATACAACATCCCAAAACAGGACGTAGGGTATTACGTCGAGTTGACGGCCCGAACCTGTCTAAATCCTTGCGTCTGTCCACCCTAACCATCTAGCTTCCGATCTTTACGATCTTCCCTACATACAAATCACTTCCGTGGGCTACCCCGTGGAAGACTGCCGGAGATCATATCACCGACATGTAGACAGCTAGACAACACAAAGTTACATTTTCATACAAATTCATAAGTAGAAGTTGACTGACAATATCCTTTACACAGTCAAACAGATGAAATTAACAAATTTGAACATGTGTCTAAAATTTAACAATACACAGACTAACTTGAAGCAACTACCCATAGATTATGGATAACAACATAGCTTCATTTCCATTTTCAACCATCCCTGAGCATGTTCGAGTCCTTGATATCCACATCACAAGGTGTTAGTCCACATGTAAAACAATTTTGCATATTTTAACTAAAAAACATCAAATTTACGGTAGGTATTCGTTGTATAATTGTAGTACAATTCAATTGCAATCAGGTTGAAACATAAGAAGAATATAGAGAAAACAGAGTTGACTCGGGCATGGAATAAATTTTAATTGATTGATCAAAACTGTCTATTTTACGGTGTATCTAACCCTCTCATTGGAACATAAGAGTTAGGTGCAATGCGGAAACCGGCAAGCTTAACAGGCTCCTGCACTCCACTATCTTGAAAATAAAATCTAAAGACTAAAGAGATTGAACACACCACAATATGATGCTACCACATACTAGTAGAGTGAACATCACTGATTTGATCAGAATAATTATCAAATAACAACTTCCTTGTTTCTCCATCCCTATGTGGTTTTCACCGATTTGTAAAGCAAGTCCTGACGGTAACTGAACAGAACTCACTGTAGGCAAAATGAAAACATTTTAAAATGTCAAATCATTTGTAATGGAATAAATTTACACTAGTCGTGTCTAAAAATTACACAACTTAAAAAAAAATCAGTTGTCTATGAGTACAACTAAAGTTTGTAGCTTGAGATAACAAAGACAACCAAACCTCATTTTGGCATATCCTTAAACTCCACATGCACATACGCAAGCGCATACAAAATTACCCCATGCTTGTGAACTAGCTGAATCTCTCCCCAAGTGAAATGGAAAAGGTACCAATAATCTATATTCAGATGAATCACAATCACAAAGAGAGCACACCGTAGAAGTCTTCCCTCTCTCTGAAACATTAACAGTTCAGGTTACATACCTTCACCTTCACAAAACATGTGCTAGAAAACAATCAGTTATGTTGCCCCTACATCTCGTTGATATCAATTTCGTATTCAGTAGGTGCAGTTTCATTTGATACAGTAAGTAAGAAAATCTTGAGCGAACATATTGGTGCTTGAGTAAAATTTTATTTTAAATTAAAGAAACAAATATAGG
>WEIB01001003.1:0-25023 GCA_015476505.1 Urochloa ruziziensis | reverse complement strand
CATCAGGAGGTGGAGGCGACAGGGGGATCCTCTTCCTTACTCTTCCGAAAATATGGCAGTGCGGTCCCTCGTCTCTTCCAAAGCGACCGATACCTTTTTGAGCGTCGTCCGATGATCGCCCCGGCCAAACAAAGGTAAGTAAAATTTATGTTATTTGTACATTTGCACCCGTTTGTTGAAAATCGCAAAAGAAACTAACAATGTATGCTAATTACTCGCAGGTGTTGGAAGGTGATAGAGGCCCCTGCTTCTCTCACAAACGGAAGGTGAACGGCATCCCTGGTGTTTCTGTGCAGGAGACACTTCCCAGGCATGGTTTCACATCACGGGATCGAAGAGTCGGCTACACGTTTGACCCAATTCCTTCTGCCCCCAAGGATGACACCCGTGATCAGCAGTGCAGGTTGTTCCCCAACAAGGCGGAGGCGGTGCTTGAGGAGCTGTGGGTACGTTCTTCTCGCTAGAACAACATTCATTTCATATTCTTGAAATAATGACTAGATAAATCGCGTTTGTATGCCGGATTTCTACAGATGCGCTCCTGGAGAGCGGGAGAGGGCCGATGCCAATGCAAAGATGGCGTGTCGTAAACTCGTCAAGGACATGCACTACGAGGCGCGTGTCCAGGCTGTCATTGACTATTGGGTTGACAATGGGCTTAAGTACGCTAAAGAGGTGGCAAGGAACATGTTCCTGACATCGAGAACAGTACATAGAGGTAAAATCTGATCTTGTAGTTGATCTAGTATAATTACGATTGTTTCTGAGATAAGTATGTATAATCTGATCTTATACTTGATCCCGTGTAGGCGATTCCGTGGTGGTGTGCCCCGCATCCAGCTGCGTTTCAGAAGATTGTGGACAAGTGGGTCGCTGAAGAATGGATGGAGGAACACATCGCTGCCCGAGAACGCCGTTTGGAGATGCCAGGTGCATCACACAATATGGGCAGCCTTAACATCGAGAAATTTTCAGAAAGATGGGTAAGTCAAGTCATTTCATTTTCTAACGCTAAATTCTGCATAATTTCTAACCGTATTATTTTTTGTGTTTTGTAGTCGGCGACACATGGTGGCGAGACACTCTCCGAGTTTCAGGCTATTGCTTTATCCCACATGGGAAAGGCGTCGTCCGACATCCGGTACAATCCGAAGGCCGGACCCGAGGCGTACAACAATCCCACGGCACACACCCGCCTCGCTACATACACAGAGATGGGAAAGGAAAAGTATGGGCCTGACTGGGATCCGAGCGCTAACCCGATTGATGAAGATATTGTCATGAGGATGGGAGGAGGCAAGAAGCATGGGAGGTACGCCCTCAGCGATAGCACACTCAACCCAGCCACTACTCCCACTCTGTCCCAGATTCGGGCAGGCAGCGCTAACCCGGACATACGTCAGGCGCCGACCGCTGCACACGTCCTCGTGCAGACACTTCAGGTTATTTCAGTTTATTCGTCACTCGTTTATTTTTACATACCTTTACTTTGCATTCTGACAGTTTGATGGCATATTGCAGGCCCAGTTGGAAGAAGAGAGGAAGAAAAGGGAGGAGATGGAGGCGCGGTGGCAGGCGCGGTGGGAGGCCGAGCGGCGGGCCGAGCGGGAGCAAGCGGAGCGGGCAGAGCGGCTGAGGCAGCAGCAGGCGGAGGAGGCCGAGCGGGCGAGGCTGTAGCAGATGGCGGATTGGCACGCGTGGTTCCATACTATGGCAGTGCAGATGGGGCAAGTTCCGCCGCCGTTCACACTTCAACCTCCGCCGATGGCAGCACCTCCGGCATCATATTCTCCTGTGAGTCACCTGACAAAGTTTTATTTCAACCTTAGACAACCAACGTAGTTGTTCACCATTGACAACATTAGAAAACTTACTTTCTGTTTGTCACTTGTTTCACACATGCAATCTGCTATCCTTTGTGTAGAATTTTGCTGGATCAACGACGGCGTCGAACGAGGGGCCACCGGACGATGACCTGGCGGTTCGGTTAGGCCGCCAACTGCTCGCACCCAACCCACCACCTCCTTAGTGATTTGTGGATTGTTTGACAATGTTTATGCTTGTGAACGAATATACTTTGGTTGTGAACTAGTGAACTTGTGTTGTCGAACTGCCTGTGATGCTTCGATGGATTAATGGTTATAGATATTATCTATATGTGCTGCCTGTAATGCTTATTGTCATGTATATGAACTGCCTGTAATGTTTGTTGGAGCAAGAGTACGTTATACGCGACCGAACAAATAAAATAGGGGGTTAATTGCCACTTTACCGAGTGTACACTTGGCAAAGAGGGTCTTTGCCGAGTGTATTTACCACAGACACTCGGCAAAGAGACCATTTCTGCTATTTTCTGTCAGTTTTGCCGAGTATGTGGAGCTTTGCCGAGTGTCGTGGTAAATAAACTCGGCAAAGGGTTAGTCTTCGCCGAGTGTATTTACCACGACACTCGGCAAAGGCTTAGTCTTCGCCGAGTGTATTTGTCGTGACACTCGGCGAAGCTGCGGGGCCACGTGGCTCTACGGCCAGATCTTTGCCGAGTGCCGTGATCTGACACTCGGCAAAGAGGCGAGTCTTTGCCGAGTGTCGTGATCGACACTCGGCAAACGGCGCCGTCACGGACGCCGCCACGTCATCACACGGCGACGGCGCGTGGGGGGGGGGGGGGGGGCGTTAGTTTACTTTATTTTGCCGGAGTGTCGGCCCATACACTCGGCAAACCTTTGCCGAGTGCCCGAAATATGACACTCGGCAAAGAAGCTCTTTGCCGAGTCTACAGTCGCCGAGTGCTCTTTGCCGAGTGTTACACTCGGCAAACACTTCGCCGAGTGTATTTAGGCCTTCGCCGAGTGTCTGGGACACTCGGCGACTACCAGGGTTCCCGTAGTGCTTACAAGAACTGAATCCCTCAGGGCTGCCATCGATTTGGAACTCCTGGTGAAGGATTAGCACCTTCTTCTCAAGAGCAAGTTTGCTGCTGTAGAAGTCGAGATGGCCGGATCAGAATTTTGGCAAGAAACAAAAGAGCAATAATAAGAAGGGGAAGAAACAATTGAGGAGATGGAGAGAAGGGCTGGAAGAACCGCACCTGGATGGCCGAAACTGGATGCTCGTATAAATTGAAGGAGAGCCGAGAGCTACGGCAGCAGTGGCCGGAGGCCGAGGAAACGCCGCCATCGCCCCGCGTACTGTGACGCCCATACAAGGCTGTGGGCAGAGGGATCGAGAGAGGCCAGAGGGGCACCAACGAGAAGAGCAGTTATTCTTTTTTTTTTTTTATAAGCGGAGCTCGGGCAGGCAAAGGAGGGAGGGCGCGGTGTTCGCTGGCAGCAAGATCCTGGAACCACAGCGGTGGAGACGCGGGCGAGGAGGAAGCGTTGGATGGGGCTGTTGTGACCACTTACCCGCCGCGACCGACTTATCTTGGGCGGCCGTGACCCCAGCCGTCGCTATCTGAAACTCCACCTCCTCCTTGCGTGCGCCTTCCATTGGCCGCTCGCGCATGCGCACCGCCACTGCCGACTGCCCGTGCGGCCCGCTGTTGGCCTGCGCGGTGCCACCTCCGTCGCGGCCTGCCGTCCGCCGTGTCGCCCCGCTAGACCGCGCGCGTTGGGCGTGGAGGCCGTCCGCCTGGCCGCCGTTCGCCGCGGCGCCTCTGTTGCTCCCGTGCCGCCAGGTGCCGAGGCCGTCCAACTTGCTGTCGCATCGCCGGCCGCACTCCCGTCCCGGAAGCAAAGGCCAGCTGGCCTCCGCCGGCCACACTTCCATGCTACTGGTGGCGGACGGGCGGAGGGCGCCCACCTTGCCGTCGCGTCGGCGGCCACGCGCTCATCCCACGAGCGGAGGTCGCCCACGCCGGCTGTCCCAGCCCAGCTCCTCCGTCCTGTTGCGCCACGCGACAGGGAGTGGAAGCCGCCGGGCCAACCACTTGCCCTGGCCATAGCTACCCCATCCTGGGAACACCGAAGAAGAAGAGGAGAGGAGCTAGGAAGATGTGTCGGGCTGTCAAAAACGAGCAGGTTGAGGAAGAGATGAGAAGGCTCTAGACGCCACCGAGATAGGACGAGACGGTGCGGTCGTGAGGTAAAATGGAGACCATAGATGTAGAAACAAAGAGTGATTTTTTTTACTACCGTGGCCACCCTGGCTGTGCGCCGCACCCGCCTCCTTTCATAAGGAGTAATGTTTGTCTGAACTCATATTTTATACGCACGTAGATGATTATTCATATTTTTTCTCCTTTCTCTGAACTTAATTCGTTTGAAAATTTTTATTTTTAGATAAAGGAATAAAATTATCCTAGCCGCTGCATCAACCAAGAATGCACATAACCATTCATTATTACAAGTTCAATAAAAAAAAGAGGCTAACACAAGGCGATGAAACTCATACAAGACATTGGAGAAGGTTCAGGCACAAATTCTATTAGTAAATCTCCAGCCATGCTTGGCAATGTCCATCACCGTGGCATCTAAACATTAGTACGCCCATTTTTTTTTTTTAAAATGGCGCCATTCTTCCTTCCCTTTCCTGCCACTAACATGTGGGACTCGCACGTCAGGGTTATCTCACACCGAAGTGGAGCAGCAGCCATGATGGAGACCGCCGTGGACCCGGCGCCAGCGGTGGAGCTCGCGCGGGACATGGCTGGACGGCGGTGACGGCGGATGGCCGGCGTGCGGCCGGATTTGAGGGCGGTGGGGGCGAAAGGCCGGCTCGCCGACCGGAGTTTGCCGCGGAGGAGATCGCGCCAAGGTAGCCGCGCGGCCGCCGGTGCGCGTGGCACGGAGCTTGCGGTCGCCGCCGCCGCTCCCACCGTCCCCAAGCGACGCCGTCATCGGCCGGAGCGCCGCCACCACCGCTATTCCCGCCGGCCCCGAGCGCCGTTGTTGCTAGGGATGAGGAGGGCGCGGGTGGGGCAGGCTGCCTGTCGGGGGACATGGTGGGGGCAGGCACGAGATTGGCCAGAGCCCCCGCGCTGCCGCCGGGCCTCGGGCCGCTGGGCCTCGGGCCGTCGCCCCGCGTGCCGCCTGCTGCCGGTCCTTGCACCACCCACCGCCCCGTGCGTCTGATGGAGGGAGGAAGAGACCGAATGGGTGGGAGGGGAGAGGATAAGGTGAGAGGTATTTTTGTCCTTTTCTTTATTTTAGCTGTTTTTTTCTTAATTCATTTAATGGGTCTCACCTTACTGGCGTCAAAATCTGGGGTAAACGGCGTGTTCGTTCTGGAAAAGCAGGCGTGTTCGTTCTGGAAAAGCTGGGGCAAATTCACAAACCCAAAAAACAGGGGTCAATTCACCATTAGCATTGACAATAGGGGGTAGAAACACTAAATTCCCTAACTAAAATTGAGTCCTAGTAATATATTATAAGTAGTACTACATGCAATAAAAAAAATTAAAAATACTTATTAGAACAAACTTACATTCTGTTGCACACAACTATTAGTTCACGGCTTCAGAAGGAGCACATGGACTAGCAAGTGGTTCTACTGGAATGGATCACCTCCATAGCCAGGATATTAAGAAGAATAGGGCTGGACTGCAAGTGCCAATGGCTATGACGGCGTAGGCCAGCCCTGGTGCAATGGGCGTGACGGTGATATATACAGCAGTCATGAGCGAGATGAGCATAGCAAGACAGGCGATGATGGTGAGCGTTTGGCTCCACATGAGGTTGTGGAGCCTGAGCTGGACGGCTACGCTTGCGGTGAATCTTGGTGCGCATTCGGCGCCGTTGCCAGGGATCGGCAACACGAACCCTAGGTCGATCTATCTAATTTTTTAGACTAACCCTAATTTTTTATTGCATATGTATTCTTGTTTTCTTGTTTGTGTCCTTGAAAACTGATAAAAAGCTAGACACTAAACTCGGGCTTCGACAAGTCCAATCGCGCTTCGTCAAGACGACGAATACATGAAGATTTGCTCCTTGATGGTAGGTGCTAACTTTGTTAGTGGCCCAGCATCCGCCATTGAGCCCACACTCAAAGCAAGCGATGATAAACAAGGTATGCAATTGTGTAAGTAATTTTTAAAGACTAATGTTTTTCGGAAGATTTGCTCATCCAAACAATAGGTGCTGAAAGCAACTACGTCAAGCAAGGATCCCGTTGCTTTGGCTCAAGCAAAGATATGAAGAAGATGCACCAATGCCGCCATGCCACTCGCTGGTGCAGCAATGGTGGTAACTATGAAGCCAAGAGATGCACGACGTGATGCCCCGAAGGCCATAAGATTGAGTTCATCGCGTCTCCGAATCAATCTGCAAGAAGATAGAGATGTCATCATAATTCTGCACGTCCTCAGAAGGACACAACAGAATATTTTTAGATATTCAGTACGCCCATGAAGTCGACGTTCCAACGGATCAAGCGTCAAGGCAATCGGAGGTCCCTACAAGTGGCTATGGCCAAATCATCGGACGTCGCGCGTCCTGAAATTTTTCTGGACAGCACGCAGAGCCGAAATAAATCGGGCATATCTCACTCATCCGGACTCCGTTTGAGATGATCAAGCACTCGTTGGAAAGGTAATTTCATAAAATGTTTAATAAAAATATATTTTGCTATATATTCTGTTCTGGATGCAGGGGCAAATCAACGAAGAAGAGGCAGCAGCAGGATGATGACAACAAGATAGAGGAGACGGAGATGACGACCATGAAGAGGAGATTGGGCAATGCTTTCACAAAGACATACACAATCAAATTAAGATGCTAAAACATGAACAAAGACCTTAGGAACATTAGCACATGAAGACGCAATTGAGCAACTCATGGAGACGATAGAAGCAAACCACGATGGATTATAAAGAAGACATCAAGACGACATCTTGCAAGAAAGGCCACGTCTCAACATGAAGATGAAGAGCTCCAAGGCTAAGTACAATGGCTGTCATGCAAGAAGACTTTTGCTACTCCTACCGACTGCTACAAGCAAAAATGAAGGAGAGAGCAACCAAGCACATAATGCATGATCGGAGGAAAGACGAACCTAAGATGGGAAGGAGAAAATTAATGTGCAAGACCATAAAGGAGTGATTCACAAGCAAGGGGCGGTGCGTATCTCTGAAGCACAAGGACATGGACTCATAATGGAGCTAGCAACATGAGGGAGAAAGGGGACAAGGATGAGACATGGCAAAGCAGTGCGCCGGCCGACCCTGATGCCCTAGAACCGGCCGGCCTGGGTTTCTTAAAGCTCGTTTGAGGCTCTCCTTTCAGAGGTACGTAGTTCATAAAAGTTCCTAGTTTATATTCTTGAGTTCATCCACTTTTAGCACCAGAAACACTCCACACAAAAGAAAAAAAAATCATGCACAAATATTTACTCCATAATTCACCAAAAGTTAGCAACAAGACCTAGGTTAGCTTCCCTTCGATATTTTGTCCTTCCACCGGCAAGAATCCCCGGTGGTGTAGAGATTTCAATTATGCAGCAAAGGCACTATGAGGATGACTCTCTCCAACTTCCTTGGAAGAAGGCGAGGGACACGATCATTGACGTCGCCCGTTCCACTTCAACTCACAACGAAATCTACTACACCACCATCGTATTAGCCAAAACTTTGAGGCCATGATCATGTTGAAGGAAGAGAAAGAAAGGTTTGCAATCCCGAAGGACATGAGAAGCAAATGAGTAGGAGGGCGGCACGCTCGAAGAACTACAAGCAAGATCACCGAACACCTCCATGCCTCAGATAGCCGCTGTTTTTGCTAGTTTTGAGCACATGTTCGGAGATGTATAAGAAAAGAAAATTTGATATTCAGAAGCACCATCAAGTTCTCATTCCAATGCATCCAAGATCGATCCATTTGAAGACCCGTGCAAGGAGATATGGCAAAAACATCGGGCGCTGCGCGTGCTGAATCAGCCTGGGACAGATTGCAGTGCCAGAGTAAATCGAGCATAACTCCCTTGATCGGGATCCTTTTTGGGCGAATAAATACTTGTTGGAAAGAGAATTTCATATAAGACACTCTAGAGCAAAGATTGGCTACATATTCTGATCTGTACAGAGGAGAAAAATTCGTGAAAATAAGAGGCAGCGACAAGACAGCAATGGAGAATGAGGTGATACTAGTGTGAGAGATGATTGGGCAAGTCTTCCATTGAGCATGATGATCATGTACAATGTGAGGGGTGAATGAGAGCTGCATGGACACTTTCAATTCTTGCATGAAGGACCATGGCGTTGCAACAACAAGAAGGTATGTGAGAAAGTCGAGCTCTATGACTTGAAATGAAGCGCTTTGCGGGAGGCAACCCGTTCCTTTTCTTTTATTTTCTTTTTAGAGAGAATTAAGAAGCGTAGTACATCACTTTGGTTCGAAACTTATGGCTAGTTAACTTAGACTAACTTTTATTTTGTTTTAGACTACCATCATATCGTTTTCCACCGTGCATTCCATTGCATGTTTTATTTTCTTTTATGACTTTTTGTGAAAACCCCTTTTTACCTAAGCCTTCCTATGAACCTAACCAAGAACGCCAATAGAGGTAGGAGTGGCTTGTGTTGATTATACGCTGTCACGGTTGACATTAGCCAAGCGTATTCCTGTCCTCTATTCTAACTGTAAACTTTGACTAGCTCTCCAAACCATTTGGAGAAACTCTTATACCGTTAGCAATCCTAAGGCCATAGGTTAACTTTACACTTGTTTTTGTTTTCAAGCAACCTTAGTTAGAATTTCTAAACTTGATTCCTCTCTTCAAAATTCTAGCTTTTAGCCAAAAATATAGGATACCCTTGAACCTATCCCTAAACCTTGTTAGCTTGGTTGTTTGGCTCTTTTCGATGAACGATTTTATGGTTGGCACTGCTTATTAGCTACATGCTTTGTCATTTTAAGCAGTTCTTTTCAGTTTCTTTATGGTTCGCACATTGCTCTGCTTGCCTAGAATGACGAACATTGCGGAACAACATCGAAAGTCCTTAATCCTTGCTAACCCTTGTTTTTACTAACTCTTTGCATTTGCATTTTGCATCCATTTCATTGTCCTCGCCTTCATTATGATTAAAATTGGTTCTTTCTTAAAACCTTATGGTGAATGCTTTCATTGTGCTTGCACGTCATATTCTTCTTTGCAATCTTGTGCAAACATGGTGTTTAGACACGATTGAAGACCATCATCATTCGGTTCACTTATTCTTGGAAGCTAATCATTTTGTTGATGCTTTGGTTGGTTTATAAACATTGCATTGCACTTCAATTTTCTTGCGCTATAAAGAATTATTGATCTTTGGATAGACATGGTGTTTTGACCTTGGTTAATAATACTTTTTGGCTATGGAAAAATTCAGCAACCTTGTTGTAAGCATGGTGTTTAGAACTTGGTGTAAACAATGCATTTGTTTGTATCCCTTTCTACCATTTGCATGCACACTTGAACACATGTACAGTCATTAGGATTGACTTTTACTAAGCTCGCTATGCCACAAGTTGAAAAATCTTAGGGATGTTGGTTTGTTGGCAAATGTTTCTACTCCCGACAGTCACCCCGGGGGTAGTTTGTGTTTAATTGTGTTGCAGGCATGACAAAGGATAGGAGATGAATTGAGGGATGATTGAAAGTGACATGAGAGAAGAATCGTAAAGACAATCTCCATACAAACGGCGGCAGGACTTCAAGAATCAAGAGACGGTGCATCTTCTTTTTCCATGTCTAGCAAAATGCTAAGCATGGGGGCAGAATTGTTGGATGAAAGACGACGCCACATGGAGTACGAGGGCCATGATCACCACAAGATGTTTATTTCTTCTTCCATGTTAAGCACAATGCTTAAGCATGGAGGAGGCTGCACTACACTCCATTACAAGCATCAAAAGGATGGTAAATGTGTCTTGCACCTTCTCTTTTCCTTTTAAATGCTTGTACATATACATGCCATCGACCTTAGTGTAGAAAACCTTTGTATTTCTCTCTTGTTAATAACATGGCTACTAGGAGGACAACCTAGTTTTGTTTGCTTTTATTTTTAATAAATAATCATCACCATCACTTTGTGCTCACCATGACAATATCTTTTATCTGTTTTGCTTATAGAAAAGTGATGAAAGTTGCCGCTTTGTTTTACCTACTCTATGTTGTATATGACTAGGCTAATTGCTCTCATATAAAGGGACACAAATTGAATAAATACTGGCTCTTTAATTTGTGGAGGTTAAATGAGTAAATTCTAGACCAACAAACTGTATGTTGCTCTTTGATTTAAGTTCACCGATGACCTTATGCCTTGTATGTTTTATTTAAATTTTGATCCGTATGCTATCTACATTCGTGAATCTCTTGCAAAGTTTTACCTAACAAAGCCTATATATATGCATGATCTTTCATGATGCAACCCTTGGATTGCAAACTTATATTTTGATGAGTTGGATTAGAATTAGTTTCTTTGGTTCGAGAATAAGAAGCTGGCCATTCCGTTTTGCGTAACTTCTTTTTGCTAGCCTTTTATATCCATGCACTGCTAGTTTCCACTCCGGGAATTTTGCAAACCCCGCTGGATATCCACCCTAAACCCAAAATTATCTTCTTGTGATTACCTCCTTGACCACAACCCAAAATTTGAGTATGGAGAATTATTTGATGGAGTTTTAGAAAGAATAGAGGCACCACATGAGGAATAAAATTTTGGGAGGCATCTACAAGTACGTTGGAGAAAAATTAGAAGAAACAGGGCCAGAAAGGCATGTGCCGCACGACCAGAGTACCCCTGGGCCACACGGCCAGCCATGTTTTCACCCCTCATAGCTTCGAAAATTTTTGTGGATCATTCTCCTAAAGATTCAAGCCATTCTCTGCAAGATTAGAAGAATTTATATTATACTCAGCGGTCATTTAATTTTTCTCTCTTTTGCTCGAGGACGAGCAATCGTTCAAGCATGGGGGGAAGGAGCCATCACATTATCTCTGACTACCGCTGAGTGAGTATCATGTTACAAAAGGTACAAAGGAGAAAAAGAAAAAAAAGAATGATGAAGAGAGAAAAGAAAAAAAAGATAAAGAAAAATGATAGGAAATAGAGAATAAAAATGCTCCTTAGTTCTTTTTGTTTCATTAAATTCTTGGTGTTTACAAGACATACTCCATACTCAAATTCTCCAACCATGTGCAATCCGATAACGAGAACTTCATTTGTGTCTCGGGATCATCCTTTTGTCACTTGCACATGTCCACCTATCTAAATGTGCGTTTCATCTCTCTCTGTTGTCCAACATTTAATTTTCTCATGGCCTTTTTGACTAGTCTCGGTAAATCCAATAGATCTCTCTCTTAGTTTGACAATATTTCAGATATAATATTTTGCTAAGAATTGTTTTAACCTACCAAGCTCCATATAAGCCTTCCACTTTCATATATGAGTAGAATAGGTTGAGAATAATCTAGTATAGGCTTGAGTGACTTGATGATATGAGTGTTTCCATGAACATTTGCAGGAGAACCTCACTTATGTTTGATGTGCATGTTTTTGAACTCTTCATGATAGAACAAGGTAAAGGTTTGAAGTTTGCTTAAATTCGAGAGCATCATATTTATTTCAATTGTGGCTTGTTCTTTATTGCTAGTCTATCTTCCATAATGAAAAGTAGTCGGTCATAACTTGAACACTGAAATACTAAGTACATGAGATAGCAATGTGTCTTGTTATGTGCAGGAATGATAATGAAGGGCAATGCTGATTCCTATTAAGAAAGATCCTGAACTTACTCGAGGACGAGCAAGGTTTAAGCATGGGGGACTGTTGGCGCTGTTAAATGACACACTTTTAGTGCCATCTAGGTTATGTTTTTGGACTAATCTTTATACTAACCCCGCCACTTGGCACTGAAATAACCCCGTTTCCGCTTGTGCTATTTTTGGAGCATTTTGGTTTATGTAGGTTAATTGGCTATTTTGGAGCGAATATGGGCTGAATCTGAGAACTAGCAAGAACAAGGCAAGATGAAGGCCAAAAGCCCTAATGAAGCCCAAAGAGACCGAAGCTGGTTTATGCTCTACTTCGACGGGCCAACTTCCAACAAGGCTCAATTGAAGATAAGGTAAAGTACTTCGAGATCAAGACAAATCCAGTGCAGACTCGGAAGACCCATCAAGACCATCCATATCCCGGAGCAACCGACGTCCAAAGCCCACAAGGAGCGGATCATGGACTCATGAACATCAGAGAAGCTTGCACGCAAAAGATGGGCCCGAGGCGAGCCAAAAAGGGCCTAGGCTGGCCGGCCTAGGGCCTCCTTGGTCGCGCCGCCCAAGGCGTTTTTGTGCCCTCTGGGCCTCTCCTTTGAGCTAGGGTTTCATCGGTACATAAATATCTCGTCTTCCAGTGGAGGGCGGCATCCATTCACCAGAAGTCAGCGAAACCTAGAAGTGAGCACCGGAGGGAGACGAGGGCCGCCACAAGTCCTCGAAGTTGTCTAGGGAATGGCCTAGGCCGTCCCTAGCCACCATGGCCACCCTGCGTGGTTGTGCTATGGTGGAGTTCAGGAGCCAATCATTCATTGTCCATGGTTTGGCCTCGGAGGTGATGATGTAATGAATACTTCATTAGAGTAATGATCATCTTGTCATCTGATTCTTTAGCAATCAAAGTGCCTCTCTTTATGATCTTGTGCTTGCTTGGGTTTGCTTAGCTTTCAATCTATTAATCGATATAGATTGCTCAAGGTGTTCTTATAGCCATGGGGGCTAGGGGTTCATACCAGATCTACAAAGGAGTACAACACGTTCTTTGAACATGTCCTTGTAATTGCTAGGCTAATAAGGAGTGTTGTGACAGGACGCGGCCTGTGTAAGTTGATAGTTCTCAGGGGTTTGACCCGAGGTGGTGATTTAAAGAGGCTTCAAATGAGATGCTTGATGTGTTTACCATTCTTGGCTAGAACTACACTAGAAGGCGATAGGCTTAGTCGGTCTTTGGTTTACCTTAAGCTTTTCCTATATTTGTGGATGTGATCAACCTTTATACATTAATTCATATCTATTAGGTTTACCCTCTCTATGCAATCAATGCTTAATGTTAGGATTAATCTTTTAGATTAGATGGAAAACCCTAGGTAGTTCGTTGTCGATCCACGGATTGATAACCTTGGAAGAATACTCTAAGGGAAAGGCTATGATGATCCGTACACTTGCGGTGAATCTTGGTGCGCGTTCGGCACGCCAACACCATGTCTACACCAAGCTTATTCCTCATCATATTAGCCATATCTTCTTTAAACTTAGAGAACTCATTACTCCAGTGGTATTGCATTGTAGCACTAGGGTTCACATGTGGATTAACATGAGGTGTATATGACACATTAGTGTTAGAACTTTGTGGTGTAGTGTATGCTACTGTTGTAGATGGTAAAACCTGATTAACAATTTCAGTACTACGGTTAGGAGCAGCCGACCCAAGTATAACAACAAGTGGAATAGGAGTTTCAGTCATCAACACCATAGAACCGGCTTGACCAGCCCTAGAGGTCGGCTTAATTGGTGTGCCCAGACCTAGTGGTGGTGGTGTTTGCCCTGAAAAATAGCCCGTCGGCATCCCATATGTAGGGTTTTCAGTAAAAGTCCCTACTGTAGCTGACGTGCTAGGTAATACATCCTCATGTGATTTAGTTTGGAGAGTTTTAGTATAAACAAAACCAGGATCTACAGTTTTCCCCTTTTCTAACTTCTCAATGCGATCAATTAAAGATGCAACAAGTTCATCATTACTCTTAGGAACAGCAGTAGATGCAAAATCCATAGTAGATGGAGGAGGTGTTGAATTGCTTACAGTGCTTATTACCTCAACCTTGTTGTCACTCATCTTGAACGCAGGCATCACGAATTCTTCAACTCTTGAGACTAAGCCCCCGCGGTCTTTCTTGAAGCCCTTCAAGAACTGGCACTTGAAGTACTCCTCTGCCGCCAAATATCACTCGCGCTCCTCTTCAGTTAGCTCCTCGATGGAAGCCGTGATGATGTTGCTCTTGTCGAGTTCTGTACGAGATCCCGACATCTTGGCTAGAGCTTGATCGGTCGTTTTTTCTAACCAGACCTTCTGTCCCCAGCGGAGTCACCAAAATGTGTTGACGCAAAATCTGGTCAACACACCGAATTGTGCTAGCTTGTGTGTGAAACGATCACCTCGCGACGAACTGCAGTCAAAACCGATCAGATCAGTTCTGGAACCAATCAGACCGGTTTCAGGAGCTCGCCGTGAAAAACCTAAGAATGCCGGTCCGGGAGGGACCCCGTCGGGACTAGCGCATGTAGGGTTGCTCTGAGATCGTCAGGCCACTCAGAACGCCTTCAACCGCCGTAGAGATGAAGGAAGAACAGCAAAGGGTTGGAAAAGCTAGGGTTTAAAGACAAAAAGTAAATGTATTTTTGTTCGATTGGTTGGTAGATACTCAATCGGCCATGACCCTTTATATTTATAGGGTGGGAAGGTCTTGCCCCGCAAGGAAAATCCCGAAACAAATCATGATCCACATGGATTCTTGAAAACTACTCGGACTGGGCGCACAAAACCGATCTGATCGGTTTTGCACTATCCGGCCAGCTGAAAGCCAAAACCGATCGACGATCCCAAAACCGATCAGACCGGTTTGTCTAGCCAAACTTGACAAGTGTCAATTTTAACGGTCAACTGTATACCTTGATAACGTACGACGCCGCGCACCCCGGCCCCGGCCGCCCTTACCGAAATCGCCACTGAACCACGACCGCTGCCACGCTGTGTATCACTCGGCCTGTTTCCATGGTCTTCGTGGCCGGTCGATCCGTGCAGCGGCATGTAAATCCGACCGTCGGGCAGCTTCGGCCGCTCCCTTTCGCTGCAAAACAACTCGGCGGCGTAGCTCCACACAACTGCGGCCCATGGTTTTGCCTTTGGCTGACCTGACAACAATCACTGCGCTAGCGGCGAGGCCAAGGAGAGTCAAGAGTGGCGATCGCGGCGGCGGCGGCGGTATGTATAGTATAAGGAACTGGAAGGTCATTAGCAATAGGAATCATGCCATTCCAAATAACCTAGCGCATGTATCTCCTATGTTGTACTTCCTTCGTTCCAAATTATAGGTCGTTTTGGCTTTTCTAGGTTCATAGATTTTGCTACGAATCTATACATAGCGTTTATCTAGGTGCATAACAAATATGACGAATCTAAAAAAAGCCAAAACAACCTATAATTTGGAACGGAGGTAGTATAATGTTATGTTGGGCCACATTCACAGCTGCCCAGCTCATGTACCTGTTTCTCTATTCCTTTGTTTCCTCGTCTTTTCGGTGCCGCCGCCATGACCGGACAAACGCCGACGCTGACCCGTTAATGGAAGCCATTGGCCCAATCTCGGTTGCTTGGGACCTACTGTAGCAGCTACTACGAGGGGTTGTCGCCACCTTACCTCGGTGAAGCACATGTAGGGTGAGGTTAACCTGATGAACCATATATTGCATCAATTAGTGAAATAACCAACTCTGAAAACAAATGATTCCATCAATTATTATGACATGCACTTATTCCGTCCAATAATGTAATAACTCAGCCTGATAGTCGCGATTTATACAGATGATATGTTTCTCAAAAAACTATTCAAGAAGAAATACACTAATTTCTTTAGCAAATTTAAAACATGATGAACCTACAGCAGGTTTTGTTCCCTTAACATTGGTCGACGAAATCGCAGTTAGAGATAATTGACACTCTTTTCTTTGGAAACCCACATCAACGCGTCAGAGAACCAAACAAGACCAACCTATTTGTGGGGTCGTCAACTCATCGTCGTCATCTCACAACCAGAGCAAAATCCTTTATGGAAAAGTGGACAAGCCGTAGGTTCCCGAGTGGAGGCTGGAGGCTGGACGGGAAGATGCACTCCTTTAATACATCGATGGTGGATGGTAGATGCAACACCTTTATCTTGACGACACCTTGATCTGCTAGACAAAAACATGATAGAAACAATCTTTCATCTGCTAGATCACAATCCCGCCGATACTCCTCTTGTAGGTCTTCATATGACATCATATTGCTAGGGCTTGATGGATCGGCCATGACAGTCAAACCAGCGGAGTCGCCAATTTGTTGGCGCCTTTTAGGGCCAACAACACGCAAAGGAGCTCATTGCTGCCCCTCTGCACCAAACCCAGTTAGATCGCTATTAGAGGTCGGTTAGACAGGTCTCGACGGTGAGTCCGGCGAGAGCAGCGAACGCCTGCCCGGGAACCCCGTCGGGGCAGGCGCACCTTGGGTTGCCTTAAGCTCAGCGGACCAGCTACCATCATAAAAACTGGAGACACACATAGGTTAACACAGGAAATGCAGGCCGTCGGGTTCTCCATACATTAGTTTTGGCCCTTATTCATTAATTAATTACCTTTAGATGGGGGTGGTCTGACCTAGACACTGCTTCCGGTCTAAATAGTCCAAGCTAGCTAATTACTATTCTATCTATTCCAAATTATAAGGGGTTTCAGCTTTTCTAAATGCATAGCTTTTGTTCTGTACCTAGAGTCCTAGACACAATACTAATAACGTGCAAACACATCGGCATTGCTCGTGTGGAAGGGAACACTGAATCTGTTCTTTGAGAGAAACTAATACCTCAGTTAAGTCTAGTGTTGATGGTCGTTAACTAACAAATATGACCGTAATATTCTCAACAATAAAGGAAAATTGACATTTGTTACATGCATATTTGGTTTCAATAATATAGTTCCACATGCCATTGGAGATATTCGAGTGCAAGTGAAATAACACAAAAAGAAGGAGAAAACACAACTCCGACCATGGATAGGGAACAAGGCCGCGACGATTTCATCATGATGTTGTGGGTTGCCACCACTACGTCTGGGTTGCCACCACTACGTCGTGAAGGTCCTCTGTGGTGGATGGATTATGGAGGAAGTGAGAGGAACTGCGAGATGGCGCCACGTCCACTTCCGTGCCATTTCATGCTAGCGACGTAGTATGCGCCGCCACCTTAACCGCTTGGTGCGGTGATGCCTTGGACGCACTACTGCAGGGACCCTTATCTGTGCCGGCACAAAACCCTCATCCGCGCCGGTGCCTGGACCTCTTTCCCTAAGCCAATGCGAATGAGCGCACTATTCAAGACAATGAGATAACTGCTTCGAATGAAAGCATAAACATGTCGACGTCCTCAGCACTGCTTAGAATACGCCTATATTTGAAGCAACTTTAAACTCCACCGGTTCGTTTGGACTCCCTAAATGTACCGATTTAAAATAGCACTGATGCGTTCGATTGTTGTATATGAAGCAGTTGTTAATTGTGCCACAGTGTTTGTTAACCTATTACTACCAGTTTTGATTAGCGCTAGTTAGAATGCTCTAAGCGCATTTAAAAAAATCAGGCGATCGTCCATCAGTCGTTTGATCTCGATTGAGTACTATAGAAATATATGCACCGTTACGAACGAATTGCACACACAACAGGTTCACATTCAACTGAATGTGAATGTGTATGTGCTAGACGTCGATGAGACTCGGTCCCGATCTTCACGACGTAAGAGCAATCACCAAGGATAACCAGCTGAAAACACAACCATGGTAACTAGCTGCAAGCAGCCAGGATAAGTAGTGCCACCTGACTGTAAAACTTGAAGCCAACCACCATCTTTAACCGACAACCTGAATCGAGGACTGCCCAACAACACTCTCAAGAAACTAGCCCACACAACCTAGAATCAATGGACCAGGAGCACAAACTGGGTGCCGATGAAGCGGCCATGTATACAACCTCACGAAGAAGATGCAACATAAGGGGTGGATAAGGATCCCTCCATAAACTCACACACTATGGTGGAGAAGATGTCATGTGTCTGTTCTAAAAATTCTCAAATCAACATTGCTTCAAACAGAGGAGTACATGGGTATATATATACTAGGAACATCCCTCCTAGCTAGGTGTAAAAACGAGCACTAATAATAACAAGTGAAAGGTCATCTTGGTGGAGCATTTGAGGAGTCTTCTGCAGTTCTGGTGCAGCCACCAAACAGCTTGTGCGGCTTCCACCAAATTGGTCATAACTCGTAGCTCGGAAGTCCAAAAGATGCTCCATTTGTTGCATACCAGAACATTCCAATCATGTGTACCATGCTGAAGAATTTGTCACAGGTTGGGTCGTGCAATGCAGAGAAGTTAAACCATGTAAACCTGATCTTTTGTATGTGACCATTATTTATTAGAGTAGCAACTGATGGGCTACATACTTTTGCTCATATATCCCCATCAGACGTTCATAACAACACAAGTACTCTGTCGCTAGCATCAACATCACTTCTTCAAAATTAACAGCAATTTCACACACAACATTGAACTAACACCACTTGCACACACAATAGATATATAGAGTGCCAATTCATAATATTACATGAGTTGCAAATATGTAAAAAAATATAAATTAAACTGAGCAGTTCATCAAGTAATCTCATACTAACAACAATTGGTGCTAAGCATCAACTAGATATCTAATAGTAGCAGCATCCAGAGGTAATTAACCACTAAACTAGATAGTGCTAGTAGTTGTTGCATAATGAATGACGAAGCCTAGCTAGACTGATTAAAAGGGTAATTCATTCATAACAAAATAGGTAATCCACAATAATTACATCACCAGACTACACCATGACCAGGGAGGGCGCACAACCTGCCCCGCCGCCGCGACCACCGTGGTGGAGGTTGATGGAGCATCTAGGCCCCTAATTCGATTTTGGCGATCAATGACAACATGATCATTGTGACTAACATGTGTTTTGCAGCGGCAATTAAAAAGTTAGTGCAATGATGGGCTTTCACGGTACTCTTGGCCCCAATCGATTGGTTTTCATTGTATGAGAGTAAAGGATATGCACGAAGACTAAGGATAAGCTAGTTTCAAGTGTTCATTGGATTTGAGAGACACTTGAATTAGTTCAGGTCTTTATTTTCCTTTGACCGTACTGTTAAGGGGGTAAAGAGTAGTAGCTTGACATAGGTGAGTCATAGAGTTTATGTGTGATGCACACTTGAGAAATTGGCACTAGGTAGCTCAGATCAAGGCTAGAAGTATAACGGAGAAGAGCCAAAACCCAAAGAAAATGAATTGGACGAGTTTTGGCAAGACAGGGAGCACTGGAGCATCTCTGGTTGAGCACCGGAGCATCTCTGGTTGAGTGCCGGACCATCCTGTGCTCTGTTTTCGCGAGTCTCTGTTTGAGAGGAAAAATGTAGCACAATTTTGTCCGGTGCTAAGTCAAGAGGACCACCAGAAAAGTCATGGAATGTGACAGACTTTGGGTGCATTCCAGTGTACAAGTAGCACCAATTGATTCGGTGCTTTCTCAAAGGAGCAGTGTATGGGTCGGTGCTCATCGGCTCGGCTCGCCATCAGCTTAGGGTCAGCTCTGTCTGGTGAAATGAAATGGAATAAAATAATACCACTAACTGGTCTGGTGGTCAAGTGGCTTAAGCACCATATGGGTTGGTGCTCCCTGTCAATGACCGTTGATGTTTAAATTCAAGGCAACATCAACTTGTTCAGTCCTATGGCAAGGGACCACCATATGAGTCGGTGGTCATGATTTTTTACAGCCCGAGTGGCAACAGGCAATTTCTTGGTCTTGGCCTATATATACCCCTTGGGTTGGTTCATTTGGGCTCTCTTGCCATTCAGGTTTGCTCAAGGTGACATTTGGTGTTCAAGGGCAAGGGAATCACTTGAAGTGATTTGCAAAGTTCTTAAGTGAAGATTAAGGACATCGTTAGTGCTTTGATAGTACTATAGTAGCAAGTGTGCATCCACTCATCTCTTTGGCTTTGCTTAGGTCAAGTGAGGGTCTTTGCTTGTTACTCTTGGTGATCAGCATCAACTAGACGGCTTGGTGTTGTGGTGTTCTTGGTGAACTCTCAAGGAGGCGATTGTGAAAGACTCAAGAAGGTTGCGCTCAGTTTGGAATCTGCTGATTCGGAGTTGGAGAATGGATTACCACTAGAGAGCACTTGATCCTTGCGCGGATCAATGAGGACTAGGGGAGAGTGCCAACTCTTCGATACCTCAGGAAAAATCGGCGTTCTAACTCGCTCTTTACTTTTGGCTATTTACTTTCCGCAATTTCATTTATTAGAATTGCCATGCTAGTTTAGGGTTCAAACCTAGGTTACTAAACTTTTGAATGACTAGGATAGCCACACTTTCTAAGGTTTAGGCACATGGGGTGATTAGGCTTGATCATAGGTTTTAATTTCCGCAAGAAAAATTTGTAGAAGCTTAATTCACCCCCCTCTTAGGCATCTTGATCCTTTCAGAGGTCATGGTTAAAGGGGATGCAGTGACGCCTGCTGGTGAAGGCCCGCTCCAATGCCGCAAGAGCACAGGCCTTCTCTGCAGCCAAGGCCACCGCCGCGAGGGAGGCGACCACATCCGCGGCGGCAAGGGTGTGAGGGAAAAGTGCTTTCCGCAATTCCACCACGGATCCGGTGGTGTCTGCGTCCAAGGAGTGGAGGATGGCCCCCCGTGCTACCGCGGAACCTGCCGCGCGTGATGTGGACTCATCAACGCTCATCACTGCAGCCACCAAAGCCGTGACAGCCTTCGCTCCTTCTTCGATTGACGATACCATGGCGGTGGAGCTGAGGACAAGGTAACAGCGGAGCTCTGTGAGTGGATGGTGGAGGAGACAATAGTGTGGAAGAAAAGAGAAATAGGGTTAGGGTTCAGCCGGGGCCAGTGCAGGTGATATATATAGCCAAGTCATTCTAAGCGGCATTGTATAGCCTGCTTAGAATGATCATCTTATTCGAAGCAGCCCAATTCTTAGCCGCCTCGAATGAGTCATATTTTTTAAGTAAAAAACATGAACTGATGCACATCACAGATACTAGATCTTAGTTCCACACTACTGATACCAGATCAATAGAAACATAAAAACATGAAGCAAACTAGTAGCTAGCTAGCTAGCTAGTAGCACTGACAGGGAATACCGTTCTTGGCAGTGGTCCTCTCAGTCAACTTGGCCTTCTCCATGACCCTCCCGACATGGTGGAAGTGGACATGCTCACCCCACCAGTACCAGCTGTGGCCATGGAACTTGTCCATGCCAGCCGGTGAAGGAAGGACGACGAAGAACATGAACTCAGAGTCATCGCGAGCGACGATCATGAGGTGCTTGCTCATCACTTTGTGACATATGCGATCACCACCTGATTCTGGTCCCCGCCCCACACGTGCAGCTACTGGAGGATGCGGTTGGAGACTTCCACCAGCGCCACTGGTGGTGGTGGTGGTGGTCAAGCTAAAGGGGAGAGCATGCAGTCGCGAGGAACTGCCATCGTCTCCATGTCCACTTGCGTGCATGATGAAGAAGTGAAGAAGAAAGAGATGAGAGCGAAAGGGAGTGAGTGGAAATGGCGGCCAGCGAGATCAGATCGATCGAGAGTATCTATATATGGAAGAAGAGCACGCGCATGAACGAGAAGATGATGCGGTTGACAGAAATGTGGTTCTGCACTTCAACTTCCCACGCGCTCATTGATGTGAATAGACGAATGCACACACTACAACTTCCTAGATGACAGTTTAAAATTTTCAAATCAATCAGTCAAAATTTCAACCACTTCGTTGAAACAATATTTTAGCTGGCTGAATATAACACTGGCTATGTTATTGAAGTATATGTGCCAGTTTATTTTCTTACCAGCATGTTTACTTAAACGAGCTGTCTTTGAAGCCCATTGGCACATTTGAAGGCCTTTTTCATGTCGGCACATGTTCACTTCGGTGCGGATGACTTAAACATACCAATGCATTTTGTGCCGGCATGTATGGGACGACGCAGATAATAGTCTCGCCACCTCCAACGCAACATGTGTGGTGCACGGCGCCGGAGGATGGCCAATGGTGTCGCGTACCCTAGTCGGTTGCCGGAGAGGCATCACTGGAAGGTGTGCGCAGATGGATTGGAAGGAGAGGGAGGGGCAGCAAAGAAGGAATGCAACAGGGAGAAAGATGGAAAGTGGCATGATTGATGCAAGACCCACCATGAAGAAGTCGTTGTGGCCAAAACAAACGTTTGGAGGACGACCAAGTGAATCCCCTCTACTTTGGTCGTTTCGCTTACACCTAATGGACTCGGTATACCTTACAAATGGGCCCGGTGTGAGGGGTATGCGGGTATATTTGTTAGTGGGAATTGACCTCAATTTGCTTCTTCTTTACGGTATACTCCCTCCGTCCCAGTGGCAGTATACTCCCTCCATTCTTTGTGGCAGTATACTGCAACCTCAATTTGCTTCTTCTTTACGGTATACAGTGCGAGTAGATAGATATAGAAGATTAGAAATTGCTTACATTGCATTTCTTACAGCTTCTCCTTTTAGAGACCAGTTGCAGTTGAAATTACAAAAGCTAATCGAAGTGTTTTAGCATGATAGTTTCCGTTAGACACAGAATACATATACACAACCAGAGTATGGCCGCACCCACTAACTGCAGGCAACATTCAGAGGCCAGGAACATATTCACTACGGGGTGGTAGGAAAGGGCCGAGAAAGTACATTAGCAGCAGGACATGCGTGATGAATTCCCCACCAGTGGTTAGATGCTGGCTATGGAAAGCACCACCGCAACGAGGCGCCGTGAAGAAAAGCATCTCCAACCACACCGCAGTGATGAGGTCCCAGCGTTGATCTTCCTGGATAGCAATGAGCTCCTGGGCCAACTCACACGCGCGAGGCAACACTGGAGACTCCAGATCCTCGTGAATGGTTTGCAGAAGTTGCAGATGACCTTTTGGTTGGCTGCTGCTGCTGCTGGTGGTGGTCACTGGTCCACCGTGGCTATTTTTCCAGGCCTGAAATACCTCCCGTGTAGCGCCCTCCTCGCCCACATTATGATCGCTCAATGCTCTCTCCAGCTCCTTGAGAGCTCTGTGATGCAAAAACTGGGAGTTGGTCGTAAGCATCACCCCACACTTGAAGATGAGGTACATGATATAATTTGACAGCTCCCTGCACATCTTCTTCAATGACCTATCAGGATTAAAGCTGGGTTGACTGCCATCTCCTAAGTAGCAGATGTCTGTTGCAATCTGCCAGATGAGGACACGCGCGCATCTGGAATTCCATTCCGTTGATGGTCCTGTGCAGTGCCGTTCCTGGACGAGCGTAAGGTGAGCCCTTGTGTTTGTCCGCCCACTTGTGAAGCGCCAAGCTGCCACCAGTGCTGGCAAAGCTCCATTCTTCATGGCCCGCTGCTCCGAAGTCCAAGAGCTTGTCTAGCACCAACTTCTTGAGATCTTGAGGCAGGGAGATGTGTGTGACATCGAATAGCTTGAAGCCGCAAGCGTCGAGGGGCCTTTTGATCCATTGTGGTGGCATGCCTTCTGATTGCGTGGCATATGTCCGGATCATGTTGTACTGAGCAAGCTTCTCAGACCATTTCTTTCTGCTTGCTAAAGACAAGGATGCCATCAAATCTCCAACACCTTCGTAGTTGCAGTCGCTCATACAGTAAGAAAACATGATAAGGGCAGATGTCACTTCCAAGGCTAAGGCTCCTACCAGCAGTGTGTAGGACACGATGACATCAGCTCTGCTGTGGTTATGGAGCTGGCCAGCCTTGTCGGTGTCCCTGAAGAGTGCCAGAGCGATCGGGGTCAAAAAGGTCGGAAGGTACAAGACGGGTGCAATAAGGAGCACTGACATTGCTCCGGAAATTGCTGCGGAACGGAGTGACCCGCGGCCACGGCAGCGGCCAACACAGGGGCCACAGCAGTGGTCAACATATTTACTAAAGATGTAAAGGCGGAGCCTATTGAGTGGGCTTTTGTGTATAAGCGACGCTGGCAAGGTACCAAGCGTGCAGCAACAATCTCGTAGGCCTTGCTACCATTGCCTACCGTGCACTTGCACTGTGCGTGTAAGCTTGGAATGATGTTCGCGCCTAACACAGTAATCGGGTCATTGAGCGGAGCGTCCATGGATACGATGGAGTGGAGAATAGACTCCATCATGTCGCCAAAGCCCTCGTCCAGCATGGAAGTGGAATGGACATTAAGCATGGAACAGAACCTTTCAGTCAGCTTCCTCCGTGCTCTCTCTCTAGAGCAGTCCGATTGTAATGATAGATAAAGGTATCTGTACTCCTCGGGCTCCCTTATTTGCAGAATCGTCGCTTCTATAAAATCAGGGTGTCCGCTCTTTACCAACCATGATATGATGCCCAGGGACATGTCCCTGAGGTTGCTGGGGCTCGCTATGTAGAGGCAAAAGGTACGCTCGGCGTACTTGAAGAAGCCGGAGAGGAACATGAGCACCATGGTTGCCAGTAGCCGCCCATCAGGCCAAGACGACTTGGAGACGACGTACCCGGCCACTGCCACCTGGGTGACCAGGCCCAGCAGGTGCCGCCCCCACAGCTCATTGTCCTGCATGGAGAAGGCCTGTTATGGTGCTCTGCCCGCCCAAGTGGACGAGCACAAATGGCGCCCAGAAGGGCATCAGCTCATGCCCTGGCCCGCTCGCATACACCGCGAGATGGCCAAGCACGAATATGGCCACCGAATCGGCCGACAGATAGGCAAGCCATATGAGTGACTGGAAGATGCGAGAAGCGCTGCGCCTCCGGATGCTGCCGGTGATGAAGAGGAAGACTTGCAAGGCCAAGCTTAGGAGGATCAAGAAGTGGACCTCCCACTCGTTCCACAGTCGTTCGGCGGACGCCAAGCTGCGGGGGGTGCAATGCAAAACTGTGTTATATGGTAAGTAAATAAGATGATCTGAAGATGAAGACAAAACTACACCAAGTTTTGAAAGATGGAAATTGGTAACTTTCTGTTTTCTCAATTTGCTATATTATTCTTCTGCGAAAAAATAGTTAAACAAAATGAGCTATGCACAGCATCTTGTTACCTTTGATTTTTCACCACATTCTCGCTGCCATGTTGCTCACTGATCGGCCTCATCTTTGATTTGGTGGAGACACAAGAGCAAAACACACTACAATTCTGCCTCGCTGCATGATCATTATATAGCAAGTTTGG
>WEIB01001002.1:0-27833 GCA_015476505.1 Urochloa ruziziensis | reverse complement strand
TCATTGTATCCAGATGTGGGCCTCCTGAAATCAACAATTCACCAAAGCTAGTGGAAATAGTTAGAATTTAACCCCTATGTCTAGTTTGGTGTTTGTTTCATGCCAGGGTTGACGGCCAATAATGGCATATAACGGCCGTCAACACACCCCCACACTTAGACCCTTGCTCGTCCTCGAGCGAGGAGTAGGGACTAAGACGAGACATGATATCCAAGGAAATGGAACAAGCATACGAAATATTCCAAGCCATACCTTGTACTTGTGAATTTTGTAGTGTCTATCATGCCATCTTGAGTAGTTGAGGAATGGAACAGTCGTGAATCAAATCACTTTAACTCCATGTGTCAAGTAGCTTGGGATTTTTCAATAAGTTTTCAAAAACAAACCTTTGCATTGCTCCTCATTTGATTCTCTCGGATCTCTCAATGTGTATATATCCTCACCAAGGCATTAACTTGCCTTTCTTCATCCTACTTCTAAAGATGGCTATATGTGGAGCTCAAAGTAGGGTATGAAGATGAGGCATACTTGCATCACATGTATTGCAAAGTCAAAGAGTGGATCCAAGAAGAAATCAAATCATACAATCGGATCAAGATGTGCACGTGTATGGGTATGATGGGTGGTGGATGGAATAAACAACTCCTTTGTGTGTGGTCTCTCTCCTTTAAATAAAATCTTTTGAGAACATGGCTATCAGAATTTTTTTCTTTCTTTCTTGTACCTCCATGTGTCCAACTTTTTTTTTCTTTTTTTCCTTTATTTCCTTTTTTTGCGTGGACCTTCATATGTCCATATATATTTTTTTTCTTCGATAGCCATGTCTCTTTTGTAACAATACTGAGGAGTGAGATTTGCACATACATGATGGAGCATTTATTTTGTGGAATGGATGGATGAATGATACAATGCTAACTTCTAGTGTAGAAGTATAGCAAGGGGGATAAACGTGTACGTGATCTTGATCATGAAAGAATGAAAAGAATTCTCATAAGGGTCGCAACAATTTGACAAAGCTCAATGCAATGACAAGTAGCATATGTGTACATGGTTTTCAAGATAACACAACATATGGCTTTGGTAGGACTTTGGCATATCAAAGAGGGGCTTTGCAAAGGGTTTTCAAATTTTCAAATAAATTTCCCAAGCACTCAAACATTAAGAGTGAAGATCATATCCTCAAACCATATCTCAAACATCAACTACTTAGATGAACATGGTTCCCTAAAAATATTTATTCACAAGTGGCAAGATGAAGCGAGGAATAAACATATGCAAGCCAAACATGGGAGCATGGAGGGTAGGCATAGCAGGGTGAATTATTTTATCTTGAGATTGATTTTAATGATAGGGATTGAAATTCAATCAAACTCATGAATTAAGGAGCAAGAGGTGGAGTGCACATACCATCGCCCTTTTTTTTCTTGTCATGTTAGCGCAGTCGATGTTGTGCGACACCTTCGTGGGGAGCCTCAAATGTGTATGTTGATGATGAGCTTGAGAGATCTCCCCCACACTTGTACTCATGCTGGTACTGTTATTCAAAACAAAAGGTGGAGACAAAAAGAGGGGCTCTACTGGTTCGAAAACCAGGGAGCCTTTATTCAAGTTGTTATTATTATTATTTATTTTTTTTGGGGCAAGATGCACGAACAAACACCAACTCCAAACCAAAGCAAGCTTGGCATGAAAGGAACTTTACTTGGGATACTCACATACCTCCCCCACACTTGGATTTTGGATTGCTAAGCAACACAAATCAAGTGTGTGGAGTTCAAGCTTCCTTTCATAATGTTCCCTCACCAAGACGTACTAAGGTGTTGTAGTTGATGTAGTTCTCATGCTCTTAGGCTTTACTTGTCCATCGTTCTTCTTGATCTCTACCTGCAATGGTTAGCAACCAAAAATACCCGAAAGACAACTTTATCCTAAAGATATGATCTTGCTTTTTATTCGAAAGGAAATAAATGCTAATCATCTGGGCTATCTCCTGGCAGTGCTTTGTTTATGGTCATAAGCTTGACCTTGGAAACATTCTCTTGCGACTACCATTGGTGATGTCATTCCCGTCTCATCACCAATTGTTGATGTGTCATGAAGCTTTTGGCTGCAAGGTTAGTGCAATAGAGCAACCACGAGATTTGCAATGCTTATGGTAAACATATGCATCTACAACCAACCTTCTAAACATTTTGTAGAAGAGGACCTTGAGGTGGTTGTAGTCCTTGTGTGTGCTCTGGGCACCAGACGTGGTTAACTTTGGAGAGGCAGTGAACGAGCATGAACTATGTATGACTTCAAGAATGAAACTTCCATGCTCATCCAAGAGATTATTTTCTTGGGACTCCAAAGTTAATGTTTTACAATCTTCCATGGCCCAAGGGTTCTCTATCTCAAGAGATTCATTGTGGAAGCTTAATGTTGCTTTTCGATCATGGTCGGAAACAACATAGTAAGGGCCAGTGGGAAGAGGCTCAAACTCGTTCGAGGGTGATGATGATCGTTCATCTTCACAAAGGTGAAGGGTCTCTTCCGACTCGTAATCTTTGAGAGCGGAGACCGCAACCTCAAAGAGAACAGGCTCGGATGATGTGAACGGAGATCCATGCATCATACTCTCGAACGGGTTTAGCTTAGGAAGAGGCTTCATGTCACACCCAGATTTACCCAAAACCTGAATGCGTCCGTATGTGTGCCCAGGACGTCCACAGAACACATACAGCATACAAATATGGATCTCAAAGAACACAATGCTCGAAATAAATAGTTTTACATCCAGAGTTTAACACAAAGACATAGTCTTACACGAATAACACAGCGGAAGTCTATTTATTAAAGTTCTCAACTAAAGACAAATGGCGCCTCAATTCCCACAGGGACGCCGACTGGTTGATCGCAGCTCAGAAGTAAGGAAGATCCTCCGGGAAGTCTGCGAATGCCTCCTCATTCACTGCTCCATCTGTTACCCGTCCGGGATTTTGTTGATTGTTGCCAAGTGTAAGTAACTCATCTTTACTTAGCAAGTATAACAGGAGTATATGCAAGGCTGAAAAGGCTGACTCGGGTTTACTGCTTTAGCACTTTTAGTTGGTTCGTTTTATCATTCACCTGGTTACTACATGTGCATAGGAACTCCCAGTTGTAACCCCATTATAGATGTAAGTAGCATTAATACCATGAAGCATCATCATTAACATCATCTTCTAATCAAAAAGGATCCAGGCCGCTCGTGACCGTGAGCACGGCTATCATGATAGATGTACACTCTGCAGAGGTTTCGCCCTTTCCCCAACCGTTAGCATAAAAACTCGAAGGAGCTTTCCACCCAACCACGCACGAACCACACTTCCGAGGTGTGAGTGCATAGGGACGCTACAAGGCTTTTCGCTAGACACCCTAACAAACACAGTAGCCGCATTGGTACAATATGGGCAGCATGACCCTCGGCACCGAGATTGACTTAGGCCCATGGATCAAACACCATAGGGGGTCAATGGCGTCCGGAGCGCGATAGCCATCAAGCGCAACATGCGGAGCGCCCAGAGCGCAGGTGAGGTGCTCCCAACACGGGACTGTGCCTAACGGGGCATAGCCAACGGATCCCGGAGCGTAAGGGAGACCGTCCCCGGTGGATCGAACCATACTCGCACCCATATTCCCCAACACGCCTAACGGTAACCACTGGTAAGCTAGAGACGTACAAGCTACTTGTCCAAGACCAGAGCCATAATAGTTACGGCGGCGGCGACAGGTTCCTGGGTTGCCGCTTAATGAACCGGACCTTACGGAGAGACACTAGAGCAAAGCACGAAGCACTTGCTCCAGCTCCCTAAACCATGTTGCTAAAAAGCAGGTTTTACCACATAGTTTAAGTGAACCATTAAGTCATGATTAACAGTTTATATAAAGGTGGTGTAGCTGCGCTTAGCAAAAGACTACCCATAATGCATAAACCCGGGATATAACAAGAACAGGATAAAAGTAGCTTGGTACGACCTTAAAGGCCATTCAAATTAGACACATGCACATGAATATATGGTTTATAGTGTATAGGTATCAAGGAGTTGTTCCATGCTATACTTGCCTTCCTCAAAGCCTGGTTGCAGCTGCAAGTCCTGCTCCTCGTACACCTGGTCGCCCACGAACTCGAACGGCTCAACGGCTGGTCACGCAATCACCACACAAGCATCCACACAAGCCAGTACATGCAAACAAGGTTACTCTATTAGAACAGTACACCAAACAGTAGGAAAAGAGCAAAGCAAGGCTATAAAACTATTCTACGCTTTGCTACGAACACGTGAGCGCGAGAATCACCCAAATCGGAGCTAAAACGTGAAAACTACGCTAAAAACAAGCTACAGGGACTTGCCGGCAAGAAACTGAAACTACCAGGGACCTATCTGCGAGAAAAAGGACTAAACTGCGAAGAAACTTAAACTGCGGTGGATCTAATCGTGAAAACGGAAAAACTCAGGGGCCTTAGCGCAATGCGGCGACGGCGGCTAACGGCGGGCGAACGGCGGCTGGCGTCAGCAGACGCCGTCTGCTGACGTCACCGTGACGCGGGGCGGCGGCGCGGGGCTGTGCCGTGGACCGGCCCGTGGACGCGGTCCACTGGTCCACGGTGGACCGGGGTCATACCCCTTCGGGGTTTTGATCCTGGCCACCCGCGCCGGATCCGACGGCCAGCGGCGGCTGCGGGGTGGCGAGCGGCGGCGGGACGCCGGCGCACGGCGGCGCCATGGCCGGGGTTGGCCGGTGCGCCGTGTTTGGGCGCTGGGGTGCACGGGGGAAGGCGCGGAGCTCACCGTGACGACGCGGAGCTTACCACGGCGTCGATGGAGGCGACGGCGGCGAGCTTCGGGGCCCCGGGGCGACGGCGGCGAGCGGCGGCGCTCTAGGGTTTTGGGGCAGCGGCGGCGAGCTCGAGCGGCTAGTGTTTGGGGAAAAAAGGGGGGCGCGGGCGGCGGGGTCCCGCCTTAAATAGGCCGGGGGCCTGGGCGTGCGGGCCCGAGGCCGGGTCGGACGCGGCGCGGCGGCGCGCGTCGGACTCGCGCCCGAGTCCGGCTCGGCGCGGCGGCGGCGGAAGGTTGGGGCCGACAGGCGGGCCCCACCTGGCAGCGGCTGCGGGCGGGCGCGCGGGCGCTGGCGGGCTGCGGCTGCATGCGCGGGGTTGGTGGGCTGGCGGCCCACGAAGCGGAGGCGGCTGGGCTGGCGGGCGAGCGCGGGCGGGGGAAGGCTGGGCCGCGCGGGGGAAGGCTGGCGGCGAGCTGGGCTGGCCAGGGAAGAAAAAGGGGAAAAGAAGAAAAGAAGAAGGGGGTTTTCTGGACTTTGGAGAAAAAGAGAAAAGAAAGAAAAGGGATCAACCCAACCACTCAAACAAAGAAAAAAATATGCACCAGCATGAATGCAACAAAGACGTTCCTAAGCCTTATATTTGATTTTAATTTCTCAAAAAGTTTTTATTTTCCCTATATTAATTATGGCACTTTAATGAAAAGGCAATTTGATTACTAATTCTCAAAAGGGAAATTTTAGGGTGTTACAAACCTACCCCCCTTAGGATGAATCTCGTCCTCGAGATTCGGATGCGGACTCGAACAGCTGCGGATATTCTGCCTTGAGATCCTCCTCTCTTTCCCAAGTTGCCTCATCCTCCGAGTGTCGACTCCACTGAACCTTGCACATCCGTATCACTTTGTTTCTGGTGACCCTCTCGAACTCTTCCAGTATTCTGACCGGGTGCTCGTTGTAGGTGAGGTCCTCCTGCACATTCAACTCTTCCAGAGGGATCTGTTCCTCAGGTACCCGCAAACATTTCTTTAGCTGTGACACATGGAACACATCGTGTACCCCTGCCAGTTGTTCTGGTAGCTCTAACTGATAGGCCACCTCGCCTTTCCTTTCCAAGACCCGGAAGGGTCCTATGTACCGGGGTGCTAGCTTTCCTTTCACATTGAACCTCCGCACTCCCCGCATTGGTGACACCTTGAGATATACAAAGTCGTCGACCTCAAAACTGAGAGCCCGTCGGTGGACATCCGCATAGCTCTTCTGCCGAGACTGTGCCGCTCTCATGTTCTGCCTGATTACCTGCACCTGTCGTTCCGCCTCTTTCAAAATCTCAGGCCCAAACACCTGACTTTCCCCAGTCTGGTTCCAGAACAACGGCGTTCTACACTTCTTCCCATATAGGGCCTCGAAAGGTGCCATTTTGATGCTCTGCTGATAACTGTTGTTGTATGAGAACTCTGCGTACGGTAGACTTTTCTCCCAACTAGTCCCATACTGCAATGCACAAGCCCTCAACATATCTTCCAATATCTGATTTGTCCTCTCTGTCTGCCCATCTGTCTGTGGGTGGTAAGCCGAACTGAACTGCAGCTTCGTGTCCATTGATTCATGTAGCTTATGCCAGAAGTGTGAGGTGAACTGAGTGCCTCGATCCGACACTATCTTTTTCGGAACGCCATGTAAGCACACGATCCTCTCCATATACAGCTCTGCCAGCTGGGCCCCTGTATATTTAGTCTTCACGGGAATAAAGTGCGCCACTTTGGTTAACCGATCCACGATCACCCATATAGAATCGAACCCTCTCTGTGTGGTGGGCAAACCTGTTATAAAACCCATTTCCATTCGGGTATCTTCAAGGGTTGAAGTAATCCGGCTGGCCTCTGATGCTCAGCCTTCACTCTCTGACATGTATCACACAGTGCTACGTGAGTGGCAACATCCCTCTTCAGTCCGTACCACCAGAACTTCTCCTTAAGGTCTAGGTACATCTTGGTACTCCCCGGGTGTATAGAGTACGCCGAGTCATGGGCCTCCCTTAGGATCATATCCCTGATGTGCTTTAGGTCTGGCACGCATATCCTCTCTCCATACCATACTGTTCCCTGATCATCCACTCGAAACTCGGGTGCTTTTCCCAGCTTGACCTGTTCTGCTATCTCTTTGATTTTCTCATCCTCTAACTGTCCCTTTCGAATCTCTTGCTCCAATGTTGGCTCTACCTCCAGCTCTGTCATGCTGGCCACGAAACCCAAGCGCAACTTCTCAAAGTCTCGAGCCAACTCTTCCGGTAGGTTCCTCTCTGTAGCCTGACTCACATAGGTTCTCCTACTCAAAGCATCTGCCACCAGGTTGGCCTTACCCGGATGATAGTGGATCTCCAGGTCATAGTCCTTGATCAGCTCCAACCATCTGCGTTGTCGCATGTTCAAATCCGACTGTGTGAACACATACTTGAGGCTCTTATGGTCGGTGTAGATGTCACACCTGTGCCCGATCAGATAATGCCTCCAGATCTTCAAGGCATGGACCACTGCTGCTAATTCCAGGTCGTGGGTCGGATAATTCAGTTCATGTTTCCTCAACTGTCGGGACGCATATGCCACAACTCTGCCCTCCTGCATGAGTACACATCCCAGCCCCTGACGTGATGCATCACAATAGACTGAGAAGACCTTGGCGATATCTGGCAACACCAGTACAGGTGCTGTGGTCAACCGCTTCTTCAACTCCTCAAAGCTGGCTTGACACTCTTCGGTCCACACAAACTTGGCTTCCTTCTCTAATAGTGAGGTCATCGGTTTAGCAATCTTGGAGAACCCCTCGATGAACCTCCGATAATAACCTGCCATTCCCAAGAAACTCCGGATCTCGCTCACGTCCTGAGGCGGATTCCAACTCAACACATCACTGACCTTCTTCGGGTCGACTGCTACTCCTCCGTTTGATAGCACGTGTCCCAAGAATGCCACCTCCTTCAACCAGAATTCACACTTGCTCAATTTAGCATACAACTGGTGCTCCCTGAGCCTCTGCATCACTAGCCTCAGATGTTCCTCGTGCTCCTCCTCATTCTTAGAGAAAACTAGAATATCGTCGATGAACACGACCACGAACTTGTCGAGATAGTCCATGAACACGCTATTCATCAGATACATGAAGTAGGCAGGTGCATTGGTTAACCCAAAGGACATCACTGTGAACTCGAACAGACCATACCGAGTGGTGAAGGCTGTCTTGGGGATGTCGGACATCCTGATCCTCATCTGATGGTACCCTGAACGGAGATCAATCTTTGAGAACACACATGCTCCCTTCAACTGGTCAAACAGGTCGTCGATCCTTGGCAACGGATACTTGTTCTTGATGGTCACTTCATTGAGAGCCCGATAGTCGATACACATCCTCTGTGTCCCGTCTTTGTTGTCCACAAACAAAACTGGTGCTCCCCAAGGTGAAGAGCTAGGACGGATATACCCCTTGGCCAATAAGGCCTTTAACTCCTCCTTAAGTTTTTCCAATTCTTTTACCCCCATCCTGTATGGCCTTTTAGCTATTGGGGCTGTGCCAGGTTTCAATTCAATAACAAATTCGACTTCGCGTTCTGGGGGCATACCTGGCAGCTCGTCCGGGAATACGTCCGGGAAGTCGCACACCACTCTGATATCTTCCAGCACTGCACCCTCAGTCTGGTTGACTTGGCAATATTCTAACGAACTGGTAGCCTGGTACTCAATCTTCTCCCCGGTCCTTGTCGTCAGCTGCACGGCCCTTTTGGCGCACTGGATTAGGGCGTCATACTTTGCTAGCCAGCTCATCCCCAAGATCAGATCCATCCCGATGGAGTTTAGAACCATCGGTTGTGCGAGGAAGTCTACCCCCCTTATGGTGACCTTAACATCGGGACAGCGTAAGGTTGCTCTCAATTCCCCCCCAGGTGAAGTAACTAGCATAGTATTTCCCGTCGGTTGCATAAGCATCTTATTCTTTTTCACAAAGTCGGCAGATATGAAAGCATGCGAAGCCCCAGAATCAAACAAAACTGTAGCAGGGTGTGAGTTTACTGGAAACGTACCAACGACCACATCAGTAGCTTCTTGTGCAGTCTCGGCGCCCATGTGGTGAACCCTGCCCTTGACGAAGTTCTGCTGGCCACGGTTTCCCTGTGCCTGCTGTTGGTTCCCATTCTAGACTGGCTGCTGTCCGGCCCTCTGATTGTTGTTGGCGCCCTGGCCAGCATTCTGGACCCTCTTGGGGCAAGCGTTGGAGAAGTGCCCCGGTTCCCCACAGTTGAAGCACGTCCTCGGCCCTGTTGGCATGTTGTTGGCCTGGGTGAGGCGCGGAGCCTGGTTGTTCTGCTGTTGGTTCTGGAGGCGTTGCTGCTGCTGCTGGGGTGGAGGATATTGTGGACGCTGCATGTTCAGGTTGCGGTTCATCAGGCTGGACTGCCCCTGGAAGCGCTGCTGATTCGCTGGCTGACTTGGCTGGGGGTTGAAGCGGGGGCGGCTGTTGCTTCCCGACTGCTGGTTCATGAACTTCCTCTTCTTTTCTTCCATCTCCCGACGCTTGTGTTCCAGCATCAGGGCTCCGTCCACCAACTCCCCAAAGTTTGGGAATTTGATGCAGGTCATCTGGTACTGCAGTGCATCCAGTAGCCCATTCCGGAACCGGGTCTGTCTCTTCATGTCAGTGGCCACGTCCTCAGGAGCATAACGGGCTAGCTCAAGAAACTTGTCACGATAGGCTGTGACACTCATCCCCTCCTGCTTCAGTGCCAGGAACTCTTGCTTTTTCAAGGTCATCAACCCCTCAGGCACATGGTGAGAGCGGAAACTGTCACGGAACTGCCGCCAGGTGATCAGGTTGCGGTCAGGCTGTGCATACTGGTAGGCATCCCACCAGTCTAGGGCTGCTCCCTCAAGTTGTCCTGATGCGTAGAGGACCTTCTCCCTGTCATCACACTGCGCAATGTCGAGCTGCCTCTCCACAGACTTAAGCCAGTCTTCAGCTTCCAGTGGGTTGCTGGCGTGGGAGAACTTGGGTGGATGTCCCCTCAAGAACTCGCTCCTCCTATCCCTGGCAGGCGCCAGAGGCTGCTGGACAGGCGGGTTCTGCTGGTTCTGTTGCATCATGGCCATGATCTGGGCCATGTGCTGCATCAGCTGGGTCTGCGTCTGCATCATCTGCTCCGTGGTGGGTGGCACTGGCGCGTTCTGGTTCTGGTTCGTCCCACTGCCACCTGTCCTCCTTGTGTCAACCATCTGTCAAATATGTACAATTTCTCATTAATAACCACAGGACCATAATAAATAACAATCCAATCTCATTGCAGTCGAATCTCAGAGATACTGTATAACTGACAAGATAAAGAACCTCATACGCAGGGAAGACGGTAGAGAAAGTGCAACAAAGATAAAGACCCCAACTATTTATTCATTAAACTCCTTATACCTTAATCCAATACTAGATGATCACAGATTTGCATCTGCTCTCATCACAATCATTACAAAAATCCAAATCACACATAAGCATAATAATAAACCATCCAAGCATCTAAGGACATAGCTCACACAAGACTCGACACGACTCAACCAGTTTTGACTCAAAAGCGTGGTACTAAACGATCCCTATTACAGACTCATGGTACTGAACTCCTAAGGATCGATGGTGGTGCGGCTGGCTGCATTCCCATAGAAGGTCATCCTGTGAGGTGGCGACTCCCCCTGGCGCCTCGGGCTGTGCGACCTCGGTCTCCCCATGTAGTGCTCCTCCATCGCCTCAATTGTGAAGCGGGCTGTCTCAAGGTGGTGCCTCAGTCTGTGGTTCTCCTGCAGGACGGCGGTCAACTCTGTGCTGAGGGCGCCGACGAGCTGCACTGTGGAAACAAGCTGGGGGTCTGCAACACCCGCGAGAGTAGCGATGGTACAAGCTGCCTCTCCGCTCCTCCTGCGGGGGTACCACCTCTCTGCCTGGTGACGGATCGCGGGGTAGTGCCTGTGCCTGTAGACGTAGAGAGCCTGACGAGCTGCATCAGCTATCCCTGCCTCCTGTGTTTCCCTGTCAGTGATGGCGTGGTGGACGGTCTTCACACGATCAGCTCGCGCATGCAGATCACGCACGCGGACATGCACCTGAGTCCTCCAGAAGTTGTCGTAGCGCTGATGGGTCCACCACCAGCAGTGGTACTCCACTCTCACACGAGCGTGGCCGTAGCGACCACGGAGCAGACGGACGAGGTGGCGGTGGAAGAAATCATCACCCTCATCACTGACATAGCTGTATACGACCCATCCGCGTCCCGCGTCGACGCCCTGCACTGGCGGCTGAGGTGAGGGCGCCCGGGACTCATCTCCCTCATCATCTCCATCGTTGCCATCTGGGTCTCCACTGGGGTCACCTCCAGCGGCTGCCCGCTGCTGCGCCCCAGCCTGGTGTGACTGGTGCACCTCTCCCGAGCCGGTGGATGCATGCTGCTCCACCTCCTCTGGGTCCTCCTCAGCGTCCTCCTCCGCCTGGGGCGCCTCCTCTGCCTGGGGCACCTCCTCTGCCTGGGGCGCCTCCTCCTGCTGCTGCTGCTGCTCCCGCTGCTGCCTCAGGAGCGCCTGCCTCTCCAACCACTGTCGGTAACCACGGCAACCGGTGCTCTTGCGGGCGGTGCGCTTCGTGCGGGCCATCTAAAGCAGAGAAAGGGAAAAAAAAAGAAAAAATAAAACAAGGGTTAGAATTTTCACAATAGACAGGATAGAGGAAAAAGAACACTATTTTTAAATAAAATAACTCAACGCCAAAGTATAGATGATAAAAGAGCAATGATAAAATAAAATCTATACGACCATTCTATCTAGGCTGCGATCCTACAGTCAGCACGGCTCTGATACCAATTTGTCACACCCAGATTTACCCAAAACCTGAATGCGTCCGTATGTGTGCCCAGGACGTCCACAGAACACATACAGCATACAAATATGGATCTCAAAGAACACAATGCTCGAAATAAATAGTTTTACATCCAGAGTTTAACACAAAGACATAGTCTTACACGAATAACACAGCGGAAGTCTATTTATTAAAGTTCTCAACTAAAGACAAATGGCGCCTCAATTCCCACAGGGACGCCGACTGGTTGATCGCAGCTCAGAAGTAAGGAAGATCCTCCGGGAAGTCTGCGAATGCCTCCTCATTCACTGCTCCATCTGTTACCCGTCCGGGATTTTGTTGATTGTTGCCAAGTGTAAGTAACTCATCTTTACTTAGCAAGTATAACAGGAGTATATGCAAGGCTGAAAAGGCTGACTCGGGTTTACTGCTTTAGCACTTTTAGTTGGTTCGTTTTATCATTCACCTGGTTACTACATGTGCATAGGAACTCCCAGTTGTAACCCCATTATAGATGTAAGTAGCATTAATACCATGAAGCATCATCATTAACATCATCTTCTAATCAAAAAGGATCCAGGCCGCTCGTGACCGTGAGCACGGCTATCATGATAGATGTACACTCTGCAGAGGTTTCGCCCTTTCCCCAACCGTTAGCATAAAAACTCGAAGGAGCTTTCCACCCAACCACGCACGAACCACACTTCCGAGGTGTGAGTGCATAGGGACGCTACAAGGCTTTTCGCTAGACACCCTAACAAACACAGTAGCCGCATTGGTACAATATGGGCAGCATGACCCTCGGCACCGAGATTGACTTAGGCCCATGGATCAAACACCATAGGGGGTCAATGGCGTCCGGAGCGCGATAGCCATCAAGCGCAACATGCGGAGTGCCCAGAGCGCAGGTGAGGTGCTCCCAACACGGGACTGTGCCTAACGGGGCATAGCCAACGGATCCCGGAGCGTAAGGGAGACCGTCCCCGGTGGATCGAACCATACTCGCACCCATATTCCCCAACACGCCTAACGGTAACCACTGGTAAGCTAGAGACGTACAAGCTACTTGTCCAAGACCAGAGCCATAATAGTTACGGCGGCGGCGACAGGTTCCTGGGTTGCCGCTTAATGAACCGGACCTTACGGAGAGACACTAGAGCAAAGCACGAAGCACTTGCTCCAGCTCCCTAAACCATGTTGCTAAAAAGCAGGTTTTACCACATAGTTTAAGTGAACCATTAAGTCATGATTAACAGTTTATATAAAGGTGGTGTAGCTGCGCTTAGCAAAAGACTACCCATAATGCATAAACCCGGGATATAACAAGAACAGGATAAAAGTAGCTTGGTACGACCTTAAAGGCCATTCAAATTAGACACATGCACATGAATATATGGTTTATAGTGTATAGGTATCAAGGAGTTGTTCCATGCTATACTTGCCTTCCTCAAAGCCTGGTTGCAGCTGCAAGTCCTGCTCCTCGTACACCTGGTCGCCCACGAACTCGAACGGCTCAACGGCTGGTCACGCAATCACCACACAAGCATCCACACAAGCCAGTACATGCAAACAAGGTTACTCTATTAGAACAGTACACCAAACAGTAGGAAAAGAGCAAAGCAAGGCTATAAAACTATTCTACGCTTTGCTACGAACACGTGAGCGCGAGAATCACCCAAATCGGAGCTAAAACGTGAAAACTACGCTAAAAACAAGCTACAGGGACTTGCCGGCAAGAAACTGAAACTACCAGGGACCTATCTGCGAGAAAAAGGACTAAACTGCGAAGAAACTTAAACTGCGGTGGATCTAATCGTGAAAACGGAAAAACTCAGGGGCCTTAGCGCAATGCGGCGACGGCGGCTAACGGCGGGCGAACGGCGGCTGGCGTCAGCAGACGCCGTCTGCTGACGTCACCGTGACGCGGGGCGGCGGCGCGGGGCTGTGCCGTGGACCGGCCCGTGGACGCGGTCCACTGGTCCACGGTGGACCGGGGTCATACCCCTTCGGGGTTTTGATCCTGGCCACCCGCGCCGGATCCGACGGCCAGCGGCGGCTGCGGGGTGGCGAGCGGCGGCGAGACGCCGGCGCACGGCGGCGCCATGGCCGGGTTGGCCGGTGCGCCGTGTTTGGGCGCTGGGGTGCACGGGGGAAGGCGCGGAGCTCACCGTGACGACGCGGAGCTTACCACGGCGTCGATGGAGGCGACGGCGGCGAGCTTCGGGGCCCCGGGGCGACGGCGGCGAGCGGCGGCGCTCTAGGGTTTTGGGGCGGCGGCGGCGAGCTCGAGCGGCTAGGGTTTGGGGAAAAAAGGGGGGCGCGGGCGGCGGGGTCCCGCCTTAAATAGGCCGGGGGCCTGGGCGTGCGGGCCCGAGGCCGGGTCGGACGCGGCGCGGCGGCGCGCGTCGGACTCGCGCCCGAGTCCGGCTCGGCGCGGCGGCGGCGGAAGGTTGGGGCCGACAGGCGGGCCCCACCTGGCAGCGGCTGCGGGCGGGCGCGCGGGCGCTGGCGGGCTGCGGCTGCATGCGCGGGGTTGGTGGGCTGGCGGCCCACGAAGCGGAGGCGGCTGGGCTGGCGGGCGAGCGCGGGCGGGGGAAGGCTGGGCCGCGCGGGGGAAGGCTGGCGGCGAGCTGGGCTGGCCAGGGAAGAAAAAGGGGAAAAGAAGAAAAGAAGAAAGGGGTTTTCTGGACTTTGGAGAAAAAGAGAAAAAGAAAGAAAAGGGATCAACCCAACCACTCAAACAAAGAAAAAAATATGCACCAGCATGAATGCAACAAAGACGTTCCTAAGCCTTATATTTGATTTTAATTTCTCAAAAAGTTTTTATTTTCCCTATATTAATTATGGCACTTTAATGAAAAGGCAATTTGATTACTAATTCTCAAAAGGGAAATTTTAGGGTGTTACACTTCACCATAGGTTTTGCTAGACAAGTGGTAGTGGTGGCGAAGGCAGCTTCCCTAAGCTTTTCATCTAGGCTCCCTCGTGGTTTATCAAGGAGTTCTCGAACTGGGCAGCCTAGGAGTAGATGAAGATCAAGTATATCAAATATGTGAAAGTCTAGGCTCACCTCGATCTTGTCAATCATGAGTGGCATGGCACATACAACCCCTCGACATTCAAGAATATGTCCGAAGGGACAACTCTCAAGGAGCTTGTCGGATGGTCTTAGCGAGATACTGCCCAATAGAGCATACGCTAGGTGCCATGGCATCACATTAACCTCCATGATGGGATTAAAATGGGCTTCTACAGTTATTCCTCTCACGGAACATGGAAGGATCGTAGAGGGATAACTAATCCAAATTTCTTCGGAGTAGCATCTTGCTCTATGCAACCATTCCTCCTTCATAGCCTCCATGAGATATGATTCGTTAGGAGGATCGGGAGGTAGAGGAGGCACTGTAGGCCTAACGGAAGGTTCTGTCAAAGAATTTTTAGAGTGATGAATTTGGACAAAAAAGGGTGTTGGTTCAGGGAGAGTATCGGGGAGATGTGCTACGATTGGTGTGGATTCTTGTGATGCTTTCACATCTTCCGACACGGATGTCTCTTCTATGGCCTCCTCAGGAATTTCTTCCGGGAATTCATCATAGATCCCAGTGTAAGGGGTGTTCTCTAGAATTTTGTCTAGAATGGCCCTCCCCTCACTGGGTGCCAAATGAGTGAAGGATCCTCCCGAGGACGAATCTAGGAATTTGGCTGATTCAATTTCGAGACCTCTTCTAAAATGTATTAGAAGGATGGGTTCAGGGATCCCTAGATCAGGTCCCGTGGACATAAGATAGGTAAATCGAGCCCAAGCGGCCCCTAGTGATTCTCCTTCCCCTAGGACTAGCAGATACAACAAGACAGCTAGAAATTGATCTAGTCAAGGAAGAACGGTATGCGGCTCTCCTTCAATCAGCACGCTACACTCAAGGAATACGTCGTTATCACGATAGGAACGTCCAGCAAAGATCCTTTAACATCGGTGATCTGGTCCTACGATGCATCCAAAAGACTGCAAAACTACACAAGTTGATGTCAAGATGGGAAGGACCTTTCATCATATCCAAAGTCACTGGCCCAGGATCATACAGACTTCAAACACAAGAAGGAGTTGAGGAGCCGAACTCTTGGAACATAGAGCACTTGCAGCGTTTTTATGCCTAAAAGATCAGACGAGATATCTTGTAAATACTGTACATTTGGACAAAACAATGTTCTCATCTGGCGCAAAAATCATGGATAACATATCCAAAGAACCTCCAAATTTCTGTCTCCATAAGTACAAGGCAGGATCAAGCGAGAAGTTCTCACCAAACTATGCAAAGTCTACAAAGACAAAGCACCAGCTGTTTTCATGATCTTCGAGTACTTGTCTTCAAGAAAGCAAGTCCAAGCGAAAGAACTAATCCTGAAAACATAGTTCGAGGTTTCCGAGTGCTTCTTTCAAGGAAAGAAATGGCCAAGCGAGAAACACAAAAACTCGAAAAAAGGCTTGGCCTTCCATGTAAGCACAAGATGCTTACATAATAATATCCGAGGCCTGCTAGTGCTTTTTCACAAGTATGAATTAGCCCAGGCGAGAGGATCTTCGAAGAGGTACGCTGGCCTTACAGCAACACCACTAATTCAGGACTTTCGAGAACTCATTTCAAGAAAACAAGTCCAAGCGAAAGGAAAATCTCCTGAACTGAGGACCCGGTGTGTCCGAGGACCGGTGGATGGTCGCTTCCTGGTGTGATGAGTGATTGACAACGTGGTGTGGATTGACGTTTCCCTTGGCTCAAGTATTGCAGGTGTAGAATGCGGCTTGATTGCATTGGTGCAGGTGAAGAACAGGCGCGAAAGGTCTTAGCCATGGCGGCCTCCGAGGAGCGGAGAGACAAGTAGGCTTGGTTCGAGGGACCCGGTGGCCGGATGGATCAAGTGCGGTTCACATGCTGGCAAGAACGAGCAAGGGGACGTGGTTCCGGTGCGAGGTAGCGGCTCACAACCGAAGCTCGTACGCGGACGAGAAGCCGGTGCAAGGTGGCGGCTAACGACCGAAGCTTGCGCGCGGGGTTTGGTGATTTGGCCACAAAATCATCGGTGGACGGTTTCCCTTGGTTTGGGCCTCAAAACCAAGGACCGAGGACTCGACGTAGCGACGGCCCGGCCTGCCAGCCAGGGGCGGTCCAACCGCCCCCAGGGGCGGTGTGACCGGTCCCACCTGGGCAGGTCGCCCGTGAGCGTCGAGGAGCTTCGATCCGGAGGACACGCGGCGTGATCGCAAGGCTTGCGTCGGAGGGAAGCTAGCTTGCGGTGGAAGGTGTCCCAGCCGGAAAAATCTTCGCGGAAAATGTCATATTCGCCCCTGAGGGGTATGTATCGCTTAGGGGTAGTTTAGTCTTTCGAGCACCACCATTTGGACTATTTAATAGACCCCCTAGGGGTGGTGGCTGTCATCTCTCTAGTTATCTCTTCTAGTTTTCTCTTTGGTTTTCCTTTGAACTAGTTTTCCCCTCATCCCCTTCACCTAGAACTATTTCTAATCTTTCCTAGTTTTGTATAGGTGAATTCATGGTTATGTGATGGAGTTTGTGCTGCTCATCTTTGTGCCATGATTTGATTTCCCGAGCTCCTTTTCGTTTTTCCATTTTCGGAGGTATTTTCGGAGCCATTTTTGGGGTATTTTCGTTCTTCACTTTCTAGCCCGTTTTCTCTCGGATTTCTTTGGGGGAATCACGTATGAGTGCCTTGTGCCTCTTTTGCTGGTGATCCCTTGCCCCCAAACGCCGGGAATCGGATTGGATTTGAAGTTTTCGGGATGAACTCGTGGAGGGTGTGTTCTTCGCTAGATTTGAAATCCCCGGAGTTCTAGGGAGTTAGAGGCCGAGATTTTTGGGACATAGCCTCTCCTTGAGGTGTATATCATCTACCCAAAGTTTCGTCTCAAAACTCCAAGCCGTTTGGGAGATCCGTTCTCGAGTTGACCTTCTTCCCGTGCTGTCTGGCAAGACCGGTGCGACCGCCCTCGGATACCGGTGTGACCGCCCCTGGCAAGCAAGGGCGGTGCAACCGCCCCTGGAGAGAGGTGCAACCGCCCCTGGCTGAGAGTTGGTGATTCGTGTGGTTTTCGTTCGATTCGTGTTGGATTTGTTCGATTCGTGTTCCGCTGTGTTGATCTTGTTCCTAGGGTCAGTAGCCTCACAGTAGCTACGTGATCTTGGCAAGATCGGTTGGTAGGCTTTGGAGTTGGTTTGGGAGTAGCCGGATTCGTGAGAGAAATTTTTATCGGCTCCCATTCACTCCCCCCCTCTCTGGTCGCCTAATCGGTCCTTCAATTGGTATCAGAGCCGGTTACGGGTCTTTGCGACTCTAACCAGTCTAAGATCCAAAGATGGCGTACCAAGATCGGGGTTCCGGGCCTCCGCACTTCGATGGGAAGAACTACCCGAACTGGGTTGCGCGTATGGGCGCTTTCTTGCGAGGCAAAGGAAAGTTGTTGTGGGATGTGACCAAAGATGAAAACTATGTCAATCCCACCAACTTAGATGCCCAGGATGCAAAGGATAGGTTTGAGGCAAACGCTAGAGCTGTAGACTACTTGTTCCGTGCTTTGTCTGCCGAGGAGTTTGAGCGTGTTTTGGGCGAGGACCTAGCTAGCCAGATCTGGCAGAAGCTCAAGGTAGCCCACGGTGGTGATAGCCATGTCAAGGCTAGGCTTTTCTCGATGTACAGGAGGGAGTATGAGAACTTTGCTCATTTGCCTGGAGAGTCGGTTGATGCTTTGTTTCAGCGTTTCACTTCGATTGTCAACAACATGAAAGCCAACATTACCGTGCTCCCATACTCGGATCATGACTGAGCTATCAAGCTCCTGCAAGCACTTGATAGATCCAGTGTGGGGTGCCAAGGTTGAGGCGATCATGGAGTCGGCAAACTATGAGACTCTTTCTGTTGACGAGCTTTTCTCGAAGTTGAAGTCTTCTGAGGTTGACAGGCAGTTGCTTGCCAAGGCTAAGAGTCCGACTGATCCCCATAGTCTGGCTCTAGTCGGTGGCTCTGGATATGGACATGCTAACACTCCTAGACACTTTGCTTTGTCTTCTCTTGTGTCCCTTCCAGATGAAGAGTATGAGGTGCTGAGCGAGGAGGATCTCGCGTTGCTCACGAGGAGGTTCGAGCGGATGTACCAGAACCGCAAGGGTTCGAGGCGTGCCGGGAGTACGTGCTACAGATGCGGGAAGATGGGCCACTTCATCGCCGAGTGCCCCGAGGAGATCAAGAACGACTACAACCGCAAGCACCGCCCGCGAGACGACCACAAGCACCGTCCCAAGGACGAGTACCGCGCCAAGAACAAGAACAAGGAAGAGAGAAGATCCAAGAACAAGCACGGTGGACACAAGAAGCACAGATCTCGAGCGATGGTGGCTGATGCGAGCGACATCGACACAAGCTCCACCAACACGTCGTCAAGCTCAAGCAGTGAAGATGAAGACCGCGGCCGCCGCAAGGAGATGAAGAGCTTGAACCGCAACTTCAACGGCATCTCCTTCGCCGCCGTCGACTACTGCACCATGGCGCACGACTCCGTGAAGAGCAAGGACGACTCCGACTCCGACTCCGAGGATGAGGTATTGACAGATCCCACCTCTTTGCGTCAGGAGATTGCTAGGTTAGAGCAGTTGGTCGATAACCGAGATGATGTGCTTAGGAAGACCAACAAAGAGAAGAGGGAGTTTAGGTCTTTGCTAGGAGAGTCCAAGGATAGAGTGGCTGAGCTTGAGACCTTGCTTTCTGAGACTGGAAAGAAGGCCATGGAGTTTGAGTCTTTGCTTTGCGAGTCTAGGGAGAGAGCAGCTTCGCTTGAGTCTGAGATTGCTGTTTTGAAAGATGCTCCTCTTGTGTCTGATGAGGTAGAATGCTCGTTCTGTGATGTGCATATTGCTGATCTTGTTGTGCTTAAGGAGAAACACATGAACTGCTTGGATGAACTAGAGAGTGCTAGAGTTGAGCTTGCTGAGTTGAAGTCTAGGTCATCTTTGCTAGGTGCTTGTACTTCTTGTCCTGCTTTGCATGCTAGTTGCTTGAATCACGCACCATGATTAGTTCACTTGAAGCACAACTTAAATCTCCCATTGCAAATTCCTGTTCTGCTTGTGATGTTGTTGCTTTAAAGAATGTTGAGCTAGAACAGTGTGTGAATAGATTGGAAGATGAGAATGATGAGCTGAGACAGTGTTTGGGTTGGTTGTCTGGTCGTGAACCTCAGCTCAAGATGTTGATTGCGAGTTTCAAGAGAGCTGATGGTTGTGGTCTTGGTTCTGAGAAGGTTGGTGAATGTAGTGGTGAGAAAGAGAGAGATCCAGAGAGCTCCACCGCAAACATTTCCACAAACCCACCAAAAACCATTCTCAAGAACACCTTCACACCCAAACCAAACCACCTGCTGAACAAGCTTGACACCACTCCAGATCCTCCCAAGTTTCCACCCTAAGTCAGAGAACTTTCAGAGGAGAGTGACCTTTGTGAGGAGTGGAGTTTACCAGCCGAGAGAGAGGGCACAGCCGAGAGAAACCCCAAAGCCAAAGCCAGTCCGCTTCCATTGTGAGCATTGTGGAAGGGATGGTCACCTTGAGGAGTTTTGTTGGAGGAAGAAAGGGAGGTGAGAAGAGAGAAGGAGGTGGGGAACAGGGACAGGTACTACTCTTCTCGTAGTGTGCCTGTGTCTCGTTCACCCTGGCCGAGAGGCGACGCCTTTGTGCGTACAGTTCCTGTGGTTGCTAGTCGTGGTGGTCCAGTTGTTCGTGAGTTTGCTAGGCGGCCTCCGTTTCGCGGTCAGTTTGGTTCAGGGAGGTTCGACCGTAGCTTTGAGGCTAGGAGAGAGTCTAGGCCACGTTTTCCCCCGCGTGGTGCTAGAGGTCCGATGGTGAGAGACGAGAGGGTTTCACGTGGTAGAGTTGATTTTGCTAACCCCTCTTTTGAGCAGATGGCCCGACACTGGTTTGACTCGTTTTGTGCTAACCCCAGTGTCGAGTCATTCGCTCATTCTCGTTCTCGGTTCTGATTGTGCAGGTGGGAGGCTTGGAGAACTTTTGGTTGATGGATTCTGGCTGCTCGAGACATATGACAGGTAATGGTAAGTGGTTCTCCAGTCTCACCCCGGTGGTGTCCAGGCAGTACATCACTTTCGGGGATAAGGGTAGAGGTAGAGTGTTGTCAGAGGGTGCTATTCAGGTGAGCGACACTTTCATGTTGAAGCGGGTTGCTCTTGTCAAGAATCTTGGTTTCAATTTGCTCTCAGTTTCTCAGCTTCTTGATGAGGGTTATGAGGTTCGCTTTAAGCGTGGTGATTCGAAAATTCTTGATTCTCGAGGTGACCTTGTGTGTATGATCATTCCTGAGGGACAGATTTTTCGTGCTGATTTTTCTCGATCTTTTGGTCCTTCACGTTGTTTGATCGCTGGTACTTCTTCTGAGCTTTGGAAGTGGCATAGGAGATTGGGTCATGTGAGCTTTGATCTACTCACACGCTTGAGTGCTCTTGACCTTATCCGAGGATTGCCCAAGCTCAAGTTCGAGAAAGATTTGGTTTGTGCACCTTGTAGACATGGAAAAATGGTTGCTGCTTCTCACCCACCTTTGACAGATGTTATGACTGAGCGTCCAGGGGAGCTTTTGCACATGGATTTGGTTGGCCCCGCTCGAGTTCGTTCAGTTGGTGGGAAGTGGTATGTTTTTGTGGTTGTTGATGACTTTTCTCGGTATGCGTGGGTGTTCTTTCTGGCGTCGAAGGATGAGACATTTGATTTTGTTCGAGATCTAATTTTGAGGTTGAAAAACGAGAGTAATGGTGGTGCCATGAGAGCTATACGTAGCGACAATGGTACGGAATTTAAGAACACTCGTTTTGATGCCTTCTGTCGTGATCTTGGTCTCGAACACCAATACTCTTCGCCATATGTTGCTTGTCAGAATGGTGTGGTTGAGAGAAAGAACAGAACACTTTGTGAGATGGCTAGGACGATGCTAGATGAGCATAGGACTCCTAGGAAGTATTGGGCAGAAGCGGTGAACACAGCTTGCTATGTTTCGAATCGGATTTTCCTTCGTGCTTTCAAGAAGAAAACTTGCTATGAGCTTTTCCATGGTCGTTCCCCCCGTGTGAGTCACTTTCGGGTATTTGGTTGCAAGTGTTTCATCTTGAAGAAAGGAAATTTGGACAAGTTTGAGTCTCGTTCGATGGATGGAATTTTTCTTGGTTATGCTAATCATTCTCGAGCATATCGTGTGCTCAATCTTGAAACTAACCAAATCATGGAGACTTGCGAAGTCACCTTCGACGAGACCATTCTGTGTAGCTCTTCTGCTTTTGAGTGTGCAGGTGATGATGACTTGGGACAGCCCATCTTTGAGGAAGAACAGCCTGATGATGAAGATGATGAGGAATTTCAGGCACCCCGTGGAGATCGTGTACCTTCTACTTCCACTACTACCACGACGTTCGACGACGGCCCTTCTGCTACACCTTCGTCGAGTCGCGCACCAGATCGAGTTCAAGTGGAAGCTGATGTTGAGGGGGAGGCAATCTCGAGGCGAGAAGCTCCCCGGCTGGTACAGAGGGATCATCCACCTTCGAAGATCATCGGGAACATGAATGAACGCACTACACGGTCGAGGTCACAGAACATCTCTCATTATGCACATTCTGCTTTTGTCGCGTCTTTTGAGCCCAAAAATGTTGGACACGCTTTATCTGATTCTGATTGGGTCAATGCCATGCATGAAGAGCTTGAAAACTTTGAGAGAAATCAGGTGTGGGAGCTAGTAGAACCACCTCCAAATTGCCATCCCATAGGAACCAAGTGGGTGTTCAAGAACAAGAGGGATGAGAGTGGTGAGATTGTGAGAAACAAAGCGAGGTTGGTTGCTCAGGGGTTTTCGCAGCAGGAGGGGATAGATTATGAGGAGACATTTGCTCCTGTTGCCCGTTTGGAGGCAATTCGGATCCTTCTAGCATTTGCAGTTGCTAAAGGGTTCAAATTGTACCAAATGGATGTGAAGAGTGCCTTCTTGAATGGGGTGATCGAGGAAGAAGTGTATGTGAGGCAGTCCCCTGGGTTTTGAGAGTGAGAGATACCCACACCGAGTGTACAAACTCCACCGAGCTTTATATGGCCTAAAGCAAGCACCCAGAGCGTGGTATGGCAGGTTGAGAGGGTTCTTGCTTAGCAAGGGGTTTGTGATGGGAAAGGTTGATAAGACGCTCTTCTTGCTGAGAAATGGCAAAGATCTTTTAATCGTTCAGATTTACGTGGATGATATCATTTTTGGTGGCTCTTCTCATGATCTTGTTGCCAAGTTTGCAGATGATATGAGCAGGGAATTTGAGATGTCGATGATGGGAGAGTTGCAGTTCTTTCTCGGGCTGCAGATCAAGCAAACCAAGGATGGGACATTTGTGCACCAAAGCAAGTACACCAAGGACATTCTCAAGAAATTCGACATGAGCGACTCCAAGCCGATGACTACGCCGATGAGTACGACTACAGCTTTGGATGCGGATGAGGACGGAGAACCAGTGGACCAGAAGGAGTACCGGAGCATGATCGGCTCCCTCCTCTACTTGACGGCGACGAGGCCGGACATACAGTTCAGCGTGTGTCTGTGCGCTCGTTTTCAGGCTTCACCGAGGACTTCACATCGTCAGGCCGTCAAGAGGATTTTCAGGTATCTCAAGTTTACTCCTGAGCTGGGTCTTTGGTATTCTGCCGATTCCACTCTTGCACTTCATGGTTTTTCTGATGCGGATTTTGCTGGATGTCGTGTTGATCGCAAGTCTACTTCTGGTCAGTGTCAGTTTCTTGGTTCGTCTCTTGTGTCTTGGTCTTCTCGCAAGCAGTCTAGCGTAGCCCAATCCACCACTGAAGCCGAGTATGTTGCTGCTGCTAGCTGTTGTTCTCAGTTGCTTTGGATCACATACACCTTGAGAGATTTTGGCTTAGACATGTCCCATGTTCCACTTCTTTGTGATAGCACCAGTGCCATAAGCGTAGCCAAAAATCCCGTGCTTCATTCCAAAACCAAACACATAGAAGTGAGGTACCACTTTCTGAGAGATCATGTGAGAAAGGTGATATTGAGCTTGCCCATGTTTCTACCCAAAACCAGCTTGCAGACATTTTCACTAAGCCACTTGACCAAGTTACCTTCACCCGCTTGCGAGGAGAACTTGGTGTGTGTGCGGTTTTCTGAGCTGAGTTTTGGAGGCTTCTCTTGTAGCATATGTATACTATTGTATCATCTTTGTATCTTGATGTATATTTTGCTTGCTTTTGTATCTTGATTTCATCTTTTGTATCATATCTTAGGATGAGCTTCTCCTATATGCAGTGATTGGTACAACTTGCTACATTTTAGAGTTTAGGCAGGCTGGCTAGGGATTGATTGTATGGATGGCTATGCTCTTGATGGTTTTGATATATATTCTTTGAGATAGTCTCTTTTTGAATTAAAATGATAAACTGAACTTAAATCTTTCACCCATGAGTAAATGCCTTTGCATGTCTTATTTGAGCCGAAATGGCTATATTTTGCTTAAGGTCATGCTAGGATGATATTCTTTTCATTTGGGTCAAAGATCGTTGTCATTGTAAATGTTTAGCCCATGTTTATCTCATGGAGGAGCATAAGCTTCTTTTTGTCGCAAAGACATTTCATGTACCATGCTTAATTTGAAAAACTTGAAAAATGAGATGTCTATGCATGAAAGAAGAAAGATAAGAAAAAGATTTATTTGAATATATTTATGCTCATGTCTCTATGCTTTCACCATTGCACACACTTGCACACATGGGTGCTAAGCGGTTGCATGTTGTTTGCCGGAGAAGTCTCCCATGAGAAGTGAACACATGGCTCCGTGCTTTGACATGACATGAGATAGATTTTGGGCGTTTATAATGATCTTTTGTCAAGAATGCTTGTTCTATCATGATCTTGGTGAGATGAAGTTTATTTTTGCTCAAATAGTCCATGTTTAGGACTTTGCTCATGAGGTGACCCTTTCGAAAAAATTGCACAAATTGATCATGGCTTTGTCAAATGGCTATATATCTTCACCTTCTTGACGGCAATGCCCTTATGATGCTGTGGCCTGTCTAGTTTGCCTGTTCTCTAACTTGTAGAATTTTGTATCGCTCATTGCCTATTTGAGAAGCTTAGAGTTGAAATTTTTGCATTTTTGCCTTGATTTGTGCATTGTCAACAAGGGGGAGAGTTTGAGCATTGGAATACCTTGCTGGGCACTTATGGAAGGTTTTCGAGTTGAAACGACATCATTCCGAGCATTTTTCTGAGATTTGCATTTTTGTGCTTTGACTGGGCAGGGCGGTGTGACCGCCCCTGCAGGGCGGTGTGACCGCCCCTGGAGCAAGGGCGGTGCAACCGGCCCTCCAGGGAGGTCACACCGGCCCTGTGCAGTGGCACGAGGTTTTCTGAGATCTGATCCATTTTCGAGGCATTTTCGCACGCACAAGTTCAATTGTTCAGGGGGAGTTTGCATCAATGCAGGGGGAGTGCTTTGAGTGATCTGAAAAGTGATTTGGAGATTCGTGACTTGTGTTTTGTGTTTTGCTCTTTTGCCGATGGTGTTGAGCCCTTTCGCTTCTTCTTGAAGGGTCGGCAGTTTCTGGAGCTTTCTCTTGCGAAGTGACTTTGTTTCGGCTTGTCTTTGCTTTTAGTCACTTGCTTGAGTCTTGGTTTCGATTTCTTTTCTATTTTCTTTTTCTATCTATGGTTACTATGTGTGTGTTGTCAATGCACTCATCAAGGGGGAGATTGAGGACCCGGTGTGTCCGAGGACCGGTGGATGGTCGCTTCCTGGTGTGATGAGTGATTGACAACGTGGTGTGGATTGACGTTTCCCTTGGCTCAAGTATTGCAGGTGTAGAATGCGGCTTGATTGCATTGGTGCAGGTGAAGAACAGGCGCGAAAGGTCTTAGCCATGGCGGCCTCCGAGGAGCGGAGAGACAAGTAGGCTTGGTTCGAGGGACCCGGTGGCCGGATGGATCAAGTGCGGTTCACATGCTGGCAAGAACGAGCAAGGGGACGTGGTTCCGGTGCGAGGTAGCGGCTCACAACCGAAGCTCGTACGCGGACGAGAAGCCGGTGCAAGGTGGCGGCTAACGACCGAAGCTTGCGCGCGGGGTTTGGTGATTTGGCCACAAAATCATCGGTGGACAGGTTTCCCTTGGTTTGGGCCTCAAAACCAAGGACCGAGGACTCGACGTAGCGACGGCCCGGCCTGCCAGCCAGGGGCGGTCCAACCGCCCCCAGGGGCGGTGTGACCGGTCCCACCTGGGCAGGTCGCCCGTGAGCGTCGAGGAGCTTCGATCCGGAGGACACGCGGCGTGATCGCAAGGCTTGCGTCGGAGGGAAGCTAGCTTGCGGTGGAAGGTGTCCCAGCCGGAAAAATCTTCGCGGAAAATGTCATATTCGCCCCTGAGGGGTATGTATCGCTTAGGGGTAGTTTAGTCTTTCGAGCACCACCATTTGGACTATTAATAGACCCCCTAGGGGTGGTGGCTGTTATCTCTTCTAGTTTTCTCTTTGGTTTTCCTTTGAACTAGTTTTCCCCTCATCCCCTTCACCTAGAACTACTTCTAATCTTTCCTAGTTTTGTATAGGTGAATTCATGGTTATGTGATGGAGTTTGTGCTGCTCATCTTTGTGCCATGATTTGATTTCCCGAGCTCCTTTTCGTTTTTCCATTTTCGGAGGTATTTTCGGAGCCATTTTTGGGGGATTTTCGTTCTTCACTTTCTAGCCCGTTTTCTCTCGGATTTCTTTGGGGGAATCACGTATGAGTGCCTTGTGCCTCTTTTGCTGGTGATCCCTTGCCCCCAAACGCCGGGAATCGGATTGGATTTGAAGTTTTCGGGATGAACTCGTGGAGGGTGTGTTCTTCGCTAGATTTGAAATCCCCGGAGTTCTAGGGAGTTAGAGGCCGAGATTTTTGGGACATAGCCTCTCCTTGAGGTGTATATCATCTACCCAAAGTTTCGTCTCAAAACTCCAAGCCGTTTGGGAGATCCGTTCTCGAGTTGACCTTCTTCCCGTGCTGTCTGGCAAGACCGGTGCGACCGCCCTCGGATACCGGTGTGACCGCCCCTGGCAAGCAAGGGCGGTGCAACCGCCCCTGGAGAGAGGTGCAACCGCCCCTGGCTGAGAGTTGGTGATTCGTGTGGTTTTCGTTCGATTCGTGTTGGATTTGTTCGATTCGTGTTCCGCTGTGTTGATCTTGTTCCTAGGGTCAGTAGCCTCACAGTAGCTACGTGATCTTGGCAAGATCGGTTGGTAGGCTTTGGAGTTGGTTTGGGAGTAGCCGGATTCGTGAGAGAAATTTTTATCGGCTCCCATTCACTCCCCCCCTCTCTGGTCGCCTAATCGGTCCTTCATGAACGGGCTCGGCCTATCAAAATCTACCATGGAGACTATAGGAGCAATATATGCTACGAGCTCCCGAGTAGAAAAAAACGTGGTTTCCGAGTGCTTTCTTTCAAAGAAAGAAAATGCCCAAGTGAGAACACAACTCGAAATCAGACTAAAGCCACCTAAAAAGCTACAAGACACAAACGAAAACAAAGAAATGATGTCAAGAGTCATCTACATTGTTTTCAGCAAAAGACTACAGGTTTTTAGCTTTACATATGACAAGTAAAGTAGCAAGACTACTCGTCATCTTCATCCTCAAAAACTTGAAGCTTCCTGATGACTTCTTCCGCCAACGGCTTGGTCTCCCTCAAAAGCTGCTCGAACTCATCTTTAGAGCAATTCTTCGCCTTGCCTTCAGGGACAGCTTCAAGACTAACATAAGGATTGAGAGACCGCATTATGGCGAGCATCTGGTTAGAGAGGAAGCCACAAGTTTCACACACGTAAGCGACAAACTTCAAAGGCGCCTCCTCCAGCCTCTCAATAAGAGACCGAGGATTCTCACCAGCAGGTTCTTGATCAATGGAGTCAACCACAGATTTTGCGGCCTTCTCCAAATCCTGATACTTCTTAGTAAGACTTTTCAGCGCAGAAAGATTCTGCACTGCATCTGCATCAGCATCCCTGAGCTTCGTCTGGAGAATTCCGCACATAGACAGCTTGTCAAGATATTCCAAATCAAGCTGATCCTTCT
>WEIB01001001.1:0-24024 GCA_015476505.1 Urochloa ruziziensis | reverse complement strand
CGCTGACAAGAGGTTCGCCAAGTTGAGGGAGCCAAATCTTCTATTTGCAATTTGCAAGTTTTAGCTTGGTTTTCCATATTAATCGTGTGATGTAAAGATTTTTGTCTCGTTTCCTAAAAAACAATAGGAGATGGTGGGGACTCTCTCCCCTCCTGTGACCATTAAAACAATAACAAAATGCATCTGGCAGCTACTTAGTATTTGTAGCATAAAACACATTGTTGAGATTAGGGATCCCGAACATGGAACATCAAGGAGATGGGGGTGAAGTAGGGAGAAAACAAACCAAATGAGAGAGAGCAAATTAACCAAAAGGCCAAGAGTCTCCTCCTCCAAGCCCTTGTGCTCTATTTATAGGGTGGAGGAGGTGGTTGTTTATACTTATTCCATTGGTGGAGTTGAATATTACAATAGGTCTCTAAAATTTACAACGGTGCCCCTAATTGTCTCAAATGAGTCCCTACACCTAAGATTTGTCCTCTTTTATCTCTACTACTAAAAAGACCGTAAGGTCATCGTCCACCTCTCCATGCCCCCGCCTCCCTCGCACATGGTTGGGCCCACACCCTCCCGACGCCGCACTCTCTCCTCTCCCTCCCTCTACACTCGCCTCGTCCCTGCCCGCCCGCCATGGGGAGCCGGACCCTGCGCCGCCAGATCTCCCCGCCGCGCCACCCACTAGCCACACGTGCCCCCGCCTCCCCCCCGCGCCCTCGCCTCCCCCGTGCCCCCGCCTCTTCCCCACATGGTGGGACCCACCACCTCACGCCCAAAGTTTCTGATACTTGGGCTGTCCGCGCCTGGGAGGGACGGGCGCCATCGTCTCCGTCGCCGGAGGAGGCCCGCCGCCGCTGCCCGAGGTGCGGCCGCGTGCTGGAGGCGTTCCCACGCGCCCCGCCGGCCCGAGGAGATGGAGGTCGCTGCCGAGGAGGGCCGCGGCGACCGGATCTTGGACTTCCTGGCCCGTGTCGCCGCTGCGAGAATGAGGCCGCCTCGCTCTGCCTCTCCTCTGTGCTGGCGTGCTCCGGCAGGCCGCGCGCTTCGGGCCCCTGCTCCTCCCTCTCCTTCACCTCCGCGTGGATCGGGGCGGGAAGCGGCGACGCTTCCTCTTCCTCAAGTAGGCGGCAAAGGCCCCTGCCCGGCCTCCCCAGCCTCGAATCGGGCAGCGGAGGCCCCTGTCCAGCTTTCCCGGCCTCGAATCGGGCGGCGGCTCGCGCAGAGGAGAGACGCCGGTGGTGGCAGGGACGGAGAGACGCCGGCTAGGGAGAGGACGAGGGAGCGGCGGAGGTTGCAGATGGGAGAGGGAGGACCGCTGGAGCTCCGGCCGTCGCTCCCACGCCGCTGGTCCCGACCGGCCGTTGCTCCCGGCTCCCCCGCCATGCAGCCGCTCTCGGCCACCGCGCCCGCCCCGGCCTTGCTCCTCCGCGTCGCCGGCCGCGCAGGGCCCGACCTGGCGCCGCAGGCGGGCTCGAAGAGCAGGGGGCGGCCGGGGAGAGAGGAGCTCACGCCGGCCACCCCTACTTGCTCTAGCGCGGCGGAGAGGAGGGGCCCGTCGTCCACGTGCAGGACCGGACGGCGGAAGAGCCCGGCGAGGAGTCGGCCGCCGCTCCCGCCGCCACGCACAGGCCGCCGGACGCCGCGCGCAGGCACAGGCCGTCGAGCTCGTCGTGTGTGTGGCCGTGTGGGAGAGGTAGGAGGCGACACGGACCACAGGATGCTGAGCAGGAAGGGGATAAGGATTGGGAGTGGGTCCCACGTACTTGCGGTTAAGCTGGAGTGCTGGACAGCGGTGATGCATCACTGTGGCAGCAGTGCAGTACACGAGTCTGTTCCGGCCATCTGCTGGTGTTCGTGGATCAGCAGTGCAGTACACGGTTGCTTTGCGCGTGTAGTTTGTTTTTTGATAAAATCGCAAAATGTCAATACTAATACACAGGTAAAAAAATATATAGCCTAATATGTGTAGTATCCACATGGTCATGAACTTGCTAATCATGATTAGCGGTTTTTTCCCCTTTATTAGGTAGGTCTGAAGATGTCGTAATCGATTCTTTTTTTGAGAAAATTAGATGATGCACTGACCGACCGGTGGGTATGCATTATTTAGCTAATCGACTAATCCTGTTAACTGAGGACTAAGTTCACCGTCATATACATATGAATTACAAGTGAATGGACTTTTATTCTTTAGTGGATGGTTCATCAGTCCATAATTTATAGCGTGATCTATCATGCATTGTGGAAACATAACTTCAACGATCCAGATGCATTCCGCCACGTTGCTTCCAATTAAAATCAAATTCTTTGGCTGGCTCTCGGTTAAAAAGTAGGGCCTCTCTGTACCATCGCAACTCGCAACATCCGAAAGCTCGAAGAATCTTCTTATGAATGCTGTAACGAGGTTTTAGAAACTGCCGATCACATCTTTCAGGAATGCCACAATGCTGCTGTCGTATGGAACATGCTCTCCATCTCTTCGCATTGTGAAAGCTACAAGTGACTATGGATACTAGGCAAGGAGCTTCGCTACCTCCTCAGATACATTTGGATGTGATCATGATCATACTTTAGCACATCTAGAAAGCAAGGAATGCACTGATCTCCGAGAAGTTGAAGCTTTCTGCTCGAGACATTATCAGACGCGTGATCGGCGACTTGGACTCTTGGAACGATGATACCCGAAATTTAAATCTCAGCTCCATGTTTGGCGTGGCTATCTGCTTGCTTGCCTGTAACTTCCTCCCTAATTTCTACCTAGAATGCCAGTTGCCCGTGTAACTGTAACAATGTTCAATTAATGAATGTAGGTGCCCCCCTCCCATTTTGTTAAAAAAAGTCCATAATTTATAGGCATCTCAATGCAGGTTAGCAATTTGAGTCATTGGGTAATGAACATGTGGATGTGCAAGAAATGAAATTTTTTATTGTGCATTTGTAGCAAAGTATGTAGTAAAACAAAATTTTCTTCAACTTTTGAAATACAATACTCATTAAATACTATTTTGACTCAACTCGTGCATTAGTCAAATTGAACAGTAATAGCATGGCATTATTGATAAAAAAGCTATATTTTTATAAAAAAATTATGCCCGTAGCAAAGCATGGGCTATTACCTAGTATATATAAAACGTGTGATGCCTACTCCTGAGCCTGCAAGGCGCATCCCAACACACATATACGAAAAATATAGCAAAATTTTAATGTAGACAAAGCTTGCAATATTATTCTCTTGCAAATGCAATCGAAATATTTCGAATAGATATCGACGATCAAAGTTTAAGCATGATTACTTGCTGCTATCCAGAACGATATCGACGATCAAAGTTCAAACGAAATACTCCATGCTTTTTTTTAGCTCAAAGCACCTCCTTGATGAAAATGTTATCATTATCTTTTGGCAACATGTAGCGTTTGCTCTTGTGCCTGACGACGCCAATCCCCACTCCTTTCCCATCGCCGTTGTCTTCACCGGCGCACACAACCTCCAAGCCCGTGAACACGGCGAACCTCCAGTTGAAATCTTCATGGCCGCGTCCACGGCAGCGCGGCGCAGACGACACTTTGGTCCTCGGCCACGTTCCCGTTCCAGGTCGTGAAGCCAACCAGGACCCCGAGCTCCAGGACGTGCTCGACCTTGCCGGAGAAGGGCAGGGCCTGTTAGTCACCGGACGGCGGTTTACGCCGGCGGCGAGCTGGTGTTTGGCGAGGTGAATGAAAAAAATGAGACTGGACACAGGTGAATTTTGTGTTGCAAAACCGCAACGTTTTCTGATGCACTGTATTGAATATAAATAGCAAAGCTGAGAGGTCATGCCGCCATGGCGCGCACGACGCGAGAAGTGTGCGCGTCCATCCCAGGGGCGGAGCTGCATGAGGCCATCGGGGTCCGGCGACCCCGACGAAATTTACAAATTCATATGTAAATTACCGTTCCTTTCATTGTTGACCCCGTTGTCCTGATGGTGCCGACCCCGGTGGCAAAATCTTCTGGCTTCGCCCCTGGTCCATCCCCACGCACCAGCGGCGTCCGGCCATAGCGGCATGCTAACTACCTGAACTACTCGGCGCACGAACACCACAACCCGGTGCCTGTGCGCATGCTTCAACTGAAAATAAACATGCCTATTATTAGCATATAGGAGTAACTAACAAATCTCCTCCTACTCCTAGTATGCCTGCTTTACATGAAGAACACCAAGTCTGGAACGCAGCTCGCAGAATCGCTCTCGTCCCAACGCCTTGGTCAGAATGTCCGCCAGCTGCTCCTCCGTTCTGATGGACTGGAGCTGAACCCTGTTCTCTTCAACACACTCACGGATATAGTGAAATTTGACGTCAATGTGCTTACTGCGATCGTGGAACACAGGATTCCGGCTGAGTGCGATGGCGGACTCGTTGTCAATTTTCAGTGAGAACGGGCTTGCCTCCTCTCCCTTGAGCTCTGCGAGAAGACGGGCAAGCCAGACACCTTGACAGGCTGCAGTGGCTGCTGCTATGTACTCCGCTTCACAGGAGGACAAGGCCACCACTCGCTGCTTCTGGGACTGCCAAGTGATGATGCTGCCACCGAGGAAAAAGCCAACTCCAGTTGTGCTCTTGTGGGTATCAATGTCGCCGGCCATGTCACTGTCGCTGTAGCCGACGAGTCGAGCTTCTTTCATCCTCGGGTAATGGCAGCCGTAGTGCAGAGTACCAGCAACGTACCTGAGTACTCTCTTGACTGCTGTCAGGTGCTCGGTGGTGGGCTTTTCCATGAAGCGGCTGACGTAGCCCACTGCATACGCGAGGTCCGGCCTGGAATTCACTAGGTAGCGCAGTGAGCCGACGATGCTGCGGTACCTGGTTGGATCAACAGTTGGGGCCAAACTTTGCTTGCTCAGTTTCAGTCGCTGCTCCATGGGTGTGTGACTGGGGTTGCAGCCAGTCAGGCCAGCAGACTCCAGAATCTTGGCGGCGTAGGCGTGCTGGCAGACAGTGATCCCGGCCTCACTCTGGGTCACCTCCAACCCCAGATAGTAGTGGAGGAGGCCGAGGTCACTCATCTGAAACTTGGACTTCATCTCCTCCTTGAACTTGATGATGTCCTCATTGTTGCCGCCCGTGATCACCAGGTCATCCACGTAGACTCCGACAACCAGACGATGGTCACCGGTTCCACGAAGGTAGACGGCGTGCTCGTAGCTGCTCCTCTGGAAGCCTAGCTCGATCAGTGAGGAGTCGAGTTTGGCATACCAGGCGCGGGGGGCTTGACGCAGACCGTAGAGTGCCTTCACCAGGTGGAGCACCTTGTTCTCATGGCCTCGCAGCACGAACCCCGGCGGCTGCTCGACGTAGACTTGTTCCTGGAGCACGCCATTCAGGAACGTGGACTTGACGTCCATGTGGTGTACTGCCCAGCCTTGTGAGGCAGCGTGAGCAAGTAACAGCCTCACAGACTCAAGCCGCGCCACCGGAGCGAAGACTTCTTCAAAGTCGATCCCTTGCTGCTGCACATAGCCCTTCGCGACGAGACGAGCTTTCTGCTTGGTGATCACCCCAGTGGCATCCTTCTTGGTCTTGTAGACCCATTTCAGGCCTATCGGCTTCACGCGTCGAGGAGGATCGACGAGCTCCCAGGTGCCACTGGCTTCGATGGACGTCATCTCATCAAGCATTGCATGACGCCAGTGTTCATGCTTCAGTGCTTCTTCGAATGACGTGGGCTCGGCATCGCTCGCCAGCAGGAGGTGCTCCTCCAGGTTCCGGTCGACGAAGCCGGGTGGTGTCGATTCGCCTATGATGTTGTCGACGCGTCGGAACCGAAGGGGAGCCTCGTCGTCGTGGTCGGCGTCCAGCAGATCGCTGAGGCCGGACTCCGGAGGCGACGCGAACTCAAGGGCTTGCTGATGCCCCGGGCTCGGTGTCATGGCAGCAGCTGTACTTGGTGGGGACGATGCTGCAGCCATGTTTCCGGGTGATGACGATGTCGACGCAGGGGAAGCCGGTGAAGCAGAACTTGAGGGGGCAGATGATGTCACCGTGGTGGTGATTACTGCAGGCTCCCCGGATCGACTTCTTCGATGATGAACTCGCCGTGATCGGCGTTCTGGTCAGCGCTCCACGCCCACTGTGCCGTCTCGTCGAAGATGATGTCGCGGCTTATGTGAACACGCCGCGTCACGGGGTCGTACACCCGGTACGCCTTGGACCCTGGTTCGTAGCCGACGAAGACCATGCGCTTGCTGCGGTCGTCCAGCTTCTTCGGGCTCGGCGTGGTCACCTTGACGTGGGCGACGCAGCCGAACGTGCGCAGGTGATGGACGGCCGGTGTGCTTCCGGTCCACAGCTCGTACGGCGTCGCCCCTTGGTTGGCTTTGCACGACGTTCGGTTCAGGAGGTAGACGGCAGTGGTGACCGCCTCCCCCCCAGAACACACCAGGCAGTGCCTTTTCCTTCATCATGCTGCGCGCCGTCCCCACAACGGTCTGGTTGCGACGCTCAACGACACCGTTTTGTTGCGGGGTGTACGGGGCCGTGAGTTCGCGCCGGACCCCGAGGTGGGCGCAGTAGTCGTTGAAGTCGGCCGCCGCGAACTCGCCCCCGCGATCGGTACGCAGGGCGAGCAGCTTCTTCCCGGACTTGCGCTCTGCCACAGCCTGGATGTTCTTGATGGCTGCTGGCTGCGGCATCCTTGCTTGGTAACAGAGCAATCCACATGTATCGTGAATAATCATCAACAAGCAACAAAAAATACCGGTTGCCGCTTGGTGTCGCCGGTGTGATGGGGCCACAGAGATCGCCGTGAAGGAGCTGCAGAGGTTCCGTCGAGCGCCTCAGCGCCTTCTGCGGGAACGGGGCTCGGCGCTGCTTGCCGGCGAGGCACGCGTCGCAGAGCTGTTCCACCTGGTTGAGTGTGGGCATACCCCGGACAAGCTCTTGCCGAGCCATCTTGCGAAGCGCGGTGAAGTTGGCGTGCCCGAACCGAGCGTGCCATGTCCACGCCTCGTCGTCGGCGCGTGCGGCCAGGCAGACCGGGCGTGCAATGTTGACGGTGAGCACGTACAGTCTGCCTGGGCTCCTTGGGATCTTGGCGAGCAGGCGTCGCTCCTCGTCGCGGATGCGCATGAAGCCGTCCTCCACGAGCACTTGGTACCCGGTCTCGTCGAGCTGACCGACGGAGATGATGTTGGCGGTGATGCGCGGGAGGTAGTAGACGTTGGAGAGCGTCTGGTGCTCCCCGTTCTTGCAGGTGAAGAGGACGGTGCCGCTGCCCTCGATCTGCGCGGTGGAGCCAGTCCCCAAATCGGACGGAGCCATGGATGCCTGAGTCGAGGTGGGCGAAAGCGGCTCTGGACCCGGACATGTGGTTTGAGGCACCGGTGTCCAGGATCCATCGCGCCGGATCCGGATCAGGCGACCCGTCGAAGGCAGCGAAGACCTTGGGCTCGTTGAGGTGGACGCCGACGACGGATTTGGGCGGCGGCGGCGGCGAGTTGGGGAAGACTGACGGAGAGGGAGTCTGGTGCTGTCTCCCTTCCTGGGCTGAGGCGATGGCCATCATGAGTGTGCCCTGTTCTTCCTCTTGGGCCACATGGGCTTGGTGGGCCGGTTGTTCCTTCTTCTTGGTGTAGCAGTCGCTGGCCCAGTGGCCTTTCTTGCCACAGCGCGGACACGGGTCATCCGGCGGCGGGCGCGACGAGCTGGAGCCGCCGTTGCCACCGGTACCGCGCCCACGTCCTCTGCCGCGGCCCTTGCCGCGTCCGCCAGAGCCAGAGCCGCCACGCCCTGACTCGCCGGACTTCTTCTTGTACTTCTCCACCCATTGCTCCTCCGAGAGAAGTAGTTTCCCGCTCGCGGTGTGAGCCGGAGCGGGCACGACGTCGTCGGCCGCCTTCAACCTCCCGGTGACCTCCTCAATTGACAGTTGTGAGATATCGAGGAGGGTTTCGATGGAGATTACCAACTGCTTGTAGCGCGGGCGGACGACGCGGAGGTACTTGGCGACGACCTTCTCGTCGGGCTCCGGGTCGCCGAGCGTGGCCAGGCGCTGCACCATGCCGGAGAGGCGCAGTGCAAAGTCTTCGATGGCCTCGCCGTCCCGGAGTGCGATCGACTCGTACTCGGCGCGGAGGTTCTGCGCCGTTGCCTTGCGCACCCGATCGTCGCCGATGCGGAGGGTGCGGATGGCCTCCCAGGCCTCCTTGGCGTTCTTCTTGTTGACGAGGACGGGGATCATCTCCTCCGGAACGGCGCTGCAGATGGCGTCGAGCGCGTTCCGGTCGTCGGTGAAGTCGGCGTCGCCATACTCCACGGCGTCCCAAAGTTCTCGCGCTTCCATCCTGAGCTTCATCCGGAGGGACCACTCGTTGTAGTTCGTCTTCGTGAGTTGGGGCCAGGTGCCGCCGCTGCGGCCCTCCTTGATGATGCGCTCGACGATGACTTCACGGTGCCCTCGGCTCCGCCCACGACGCGTGTCGCGGGTGCGTGGACGCCGCGGTGAGCGACGCGTTGGTGAACGGCTTGGAGACGGAGAGCGGCGCGGGGTCCTGCTCCCGGAGCCCTCCGTTTTCTCCTTCTTCTCCCCAGAGTTGGGGCGGCTGCGGCGCGGTGGCGGTGAGGCCATGGCGACGCTGCAGGTCCTCTCAAACTTCTAGCTCTGATGCCACTTGTTAGTCACCGGACGGTGGTTTACGCCGGCGGCGAGCTGGTGTTTGGCGAGGTGAATGAACAAAAATGAGACTGGACACAGGTGAATTTTGTGTTGCAAACCGCAACGTTTTCTGATGCACTGTATTGAATATAAATAGCAAAGCTGAGAGGTCATGCCGCCATGGCGCGCACGACGCAAGAAGTGTGCGCGTCCATCCCCACGCACCAGCGGCGTCCGGCCATAGCGGCATGCTAACTACCTGAACTACTCGGCGCACGAACACCACAACCCGGTGCCTGTGCGCATGCTTCAACTGAAAATAAACATGCCTATTATTAGCATATAGGAGTAACTAACAGGGCCCAGTCGCCGGCCTTGGTCCACGTGCGGGTCAGCATGTCGAATTAGCAGTATGTCCCGACGCCCTTCGTCGACAAACAGACGAGGCCGCCGACCATCCCGTAAGAGACGATCCCGGTGGCCGTGTCGTCGTAGCCGGCGTCGCTGACATACGGCGGCGGCGGGAGCTCGTCGCAGCGCCAGCGATTCAAGTTGGCTAAGCCGGGGTGCCACTCCTTGCTGCCTGGAACTGGAACCGGCTGTTGTGGTCGTCGTCCTTGTCTCCGGCGCCGGGGTGCATCGTCGTCGTGGGCCCAGTCCCGACGAAGAAGATACTGTCGTCTTCTCTTCTCTGGCTCTCTTCTCGCCGGCAGATGGGGAACCACTTGCGCGCGCGGAGGGTGGGCAGCGTGACAGCGCAGCGGGCCTTGTCATCGTAGATGATCGAGGCCGCCCCACGACTCGAAATCCAGGAACACCGTCTTGCTCTCCTTCAGAGCGACGCAGCCGTACCTCCGGTAGTAAGGATAGTCGGCCGGCGGCGTCGACTGGAAGCTCATCCTGGGCTCCCCCGGCCGTATCCGCTTCATCGTCTCCAGCGCCGTTGAGAAGAAGGACGGGTCCTTGGCGGCCGCCGCCGTCGCGGATGGGTAGAACAGGTTGTTCTTGCCCGAATGGAGGTCGATGTGGTGGAGCGTGCACACGCCGGTGCCCTTGTTCCCCATAATCAGATTCAGAAGCCGCCGCCGGTGACTCATCTCGTCGGATCGCGATACTCAGCGAGGGCGCACCGCGCAGCCAGATTAACGATGGGGCGGCGGCCGTGAGATTCTTCTACTAGCACGTATGGCGGTATGAGTATATATATATGATATATCGTATCGATGGGGCGATGGGCTTTTGTTCATTGCACAGATATATATAGCCCATGGGCAAACTTGGCTCGTTATGAAATGTGATTTGACAAATAATTATGTTTCCTGGTGCTACAAAAATTATTTCCTCACGTGTGTGTTAACAAAATACACTCGGCAAAGGTTTTGACACTCGGCAAAGATGGATGTTTGCCGAGTGTATTTTTTGACACTCGGCAAAGAGCTTCTTTGCCGAGTGTTTTTTGTTGACACTCAGCAAAGATGAGAGGTTTTTAAATTCTAAAAAAAGCAAATGAAGTCTAAAAATCATGAGATTTGGCATGATGTGATGGTATCACACATGGAGGATGTGGTAAAATATTGAGAAGATTTCACACATTTTGTCACAACAATGTTTACAAAATTGAAATATCTCACAAGAAGTATATGTGTTATTCTATGTGAGAGTGTTAGTGAATGTATTTTTTGAATACAAACTTTTTAATATGATCTCATATGAAAAAACTCCATATCAAAGTTGTACAACTCAGTGAAATATATAAGTTTGTAGCTTATAACTTTTGTATTTAAAACTGTTTAATATTACAAAATATCATTATAAGTTATCTAATTTGAAATCATAAATTTTAAAATATTCAAATGACCAAGGATTTAAATAAGTTCTATACCAAAGTTGTACAACTCAACGAAATATAAAACTTTGTAGTTGAAAACTTTTTATTTGAGATTGTTTAGTACTTCAAAAATACATTATAAGCTATCCGATTTCAAATTTCAAAATCTAATAAATTTCAAATAATCTCAGATGTAAATAAGTTCTATATCAAAGTTGTAGATCTCGAAAAGATGTACAAGTTTATAGTTTACAACTTTTTCATTTAAAGTTGTTTAGCTATCAAAAATGTATTATTAGCCAGCTAAAGAAACACAAAATGCCACGTCAGCGATCCAGGTCTCTAAAACGAAGCGTTGTGATTGACTGAAACTCTCCACCCACGGATCCATCTCTCCTCTCTCTCTCCTAGCCTTATCCGCGTCCCCAGCGGAGTCACCAAGATGTGTTGGCGCTAAAATTTGCACTGCCGGCAACAAATATATTGGAGCAATAGATTCAAAATAATAAATATATTCGTTGACCAATCTCCAAGTAATAGCACGATGTAATAAATGTAGCACAAATGTACAGCTTGTCAATTAGAAAACTAATATTCAGTTTCAGACGTGACTAGCTGGAAACAACACGATACAGTCGGCTCCCTTGCTTGTAATCTCCTTCCCAGTGATAACGATGCTCCCGCGGCCTCCTGGTCGTGCACAGCTTCGACGATCGCCGGCAGGGATAAAAGTGAGCGCGACACATGAAAGCGGCCGCTGTAGAGAGGCACACAGCAATCCTCGGCAGCAGCTAGTTGATGACGATGTCCACAGCTTGACGAAGATCCAGCAGGCACCGGCTGGATGAGCCAATGCGGCGATCCTCGGCGATGTGAGCCGCCGATGACGATGATCCTCGGCGATGAAAGCCGCCGATGACGATAGGGCTTCGATTACGGCGAAGCGACGACGGATGGTTTCTAAGCTAACCATCAAAGGTTGCTCCGTTTACGTAGAAACAGACGACCGATTTACAAGCTAATCGGCAAAGAGTAGCTAACCTAAAAAAAGTAAAAAGAAAATAGAGGATATGTTTGTCGATTGTGGGTATAGTTTTCCAAATGGACGGCACGGCACTAGCCCGGCCCGAGCCCTATCAGGCACGACACTATCAGGCACGGCACTATCAGGCACGAAGCCATCATCGTGCCGTGCCGTGCCGTGCCACCGTGCCTGAGTAGCGGCCAAAGCACGGCACTAAGGCCAATTTTTAGTGTCGTGCCGGCACTAGGCACGACAGGCACTAAAAATTGGCCCGGCACTATCAGGCAATAAGGGCAAGCCACCCCTTCATCCAAAGCACAAGTCACAGGAAATTCAAATTTTCAACTAACAGATTCAACAGATCACATTCACATCCACAAAAACAGAAAGGAGAGAAGACAAATTTTTCAAAAGGTTTGAGCTGGTGCAATGGCTGCCTCATTAAAAACCTATCTAGGTAAAACTCACACCTCGTGAGAAACCCTAGACAGGAAAAAGAGTGCACTCCAGCTCAATCAATCAATTCAAATAAGTTCATTATTACATACCATGTCCATGTTCAGTTAAAAAATAAACTAAGTAGCAGCATTACTAGGAGCAGCAGCACCAGCACCAGCACCATCCACAGCTGCAACATCACCATCTAGATACAGCTCAGAGAAACATTCTTCTTCAAGTGACTTGTCCTCCACCAGTTGCTGAAGCCTTGCATCTGCATTCTCCCAATCCTTGGTGCAGGTGATCATCTCCACCATCTCAGGGCTCAATCGTCGCCGACGGTCCTCAAGAATCCTGCCAGTTGTACTAAAAGCAGACTCTGAAGATACAGTAGAAACAGGAACCGTCAAAACATCCCTAGCTAAGATGGAAAGGACAGGATATAAGGTAAGCTTGTGCTCATGCCACCAGCTAATGATGCTGAAGGCATCATCAACATGAGAGACATTGCCACTGTCCAAGTAGGCAGAGAGTTCATTACCAATACCAACAACCATAGAAGCTCCAGCTGATGAACTAGTGCTTGCTGCTTGCAGCAAAGCAGAGGCACTAATTCTTCTAGACAGAGAGAGAGGAGGGGTACAGTAGGAGTTACCATGTCCAGAAGATGCAAAAGTAGATGTATCATCATCATCATCTGCAAAAATGTCATCCCAAGCACTATTTTTCTTACCAGCGGCATTGGGTGGTTGTGCAGGTGTTTTCTTATATATGACATTCAATTCAGCCCTTACCTCAGTTAAGTAAGCAGAATAGTCAACACCAAGAAACTTACCTAGCAGCCTGAGAAGCTTACTGAAACCCTTCAGTTTAGCAAATGCTTAAGCATGAGATATGTAGAGTTCCACCTCACATCCATATCCAAACCAAACTTTCTAAGACGAATGTTAACAGCAATGCAGAACCTCTTGAAGTTAGCAATGCGCTGGTTAGAAGAATTCAAAACGTACACAGCAGAGCGAATGTCCTCAAGGTAATGCTTGATCACATCCAAAGCACTCTTAACCATAAGGTTGATGATGTGACAAGCACAATGCTGATGCAAGAAAAGAGTGCCAACATAACCAGAAAGTTTGGGAACAAGAGAGTCAATGGCGCCAACATAAGAAGATAGTTCAGGAGCTAGTGTTTCAATAGCTTTGGTATTAGAAGAAGCATTATCCAACGTGACAGAAAAAACCTTAGCCATTAACCCATACTCCTCTAAAACAGCATAAACACGCTGAGCAATGTTCACCCCAGAATGAGATTCATCAATCAGCCTAAAGCCAACTATCCTCTTTTCCAGTTGCCAGTCAGGGTTAACATAGTGAGCTACCACACTAAGGTAATCCTCCTTAGCATTGCCAGACCAAATATCAGAAGTAAGAGACACAGATGAAACACCAACTAAAGTTGCAATAATCTTATCACGCAAACCATTATACTACTTGATCAAATCTCTAGCTGTTGTTTGAGGAGAAACAGATGTAAATCTAGGATTATGAGCAATCCTTATATACTCCTCAAAAGCAGCAGCGGCACCAAAGCTGAGAGGAAGATCTAGCCTTGCAATCAAACGACAAAGCTGAGTACGAGCTACCTCAGCACTATACTCCCAGTGACGAAAACTACCATCAGAACCAAACGAAAGCAAAGATTGAGATTGGCGAATGCTTGCCTTTCTCGCAGGACAAGACTTAACATGCCTATTGAGGTGACCAGTACCAATAGCAGAACGACCAGCATAAACATGGCCACAATGAAAGCACTTGGCGCCGGTTCTTACCTCCCTACCATCGATGATCGTGTAGAGCTTCTCGAAGTCTTTCCAGGCGTCAGAGGTTAGCTTTCGTTTCCTCTTGCCACCATCTGCAGGGGCACCATCACCATTACCGGCAGCAGCGACGGCACCATCACCACCGCTGGCAACAGCAGCAGGGGCACCATCACCGCTACCGGCAATAGCGGCGGCACCATCATCGCCACCATCGACCTCTACAGGATCATCAGCAGAACCGTGACCATCAACTTCAAGGCCATCACCATCACTCTCATCATCTTCAGGCAAGCGGGCCAAACGAAATTCATCGTCCTCGTGACCTTGGACCTCCTCCTCGCTGGCCATCTAGATGTAGTGCAAAAGCAAGAAGAGAGGATAGTTAGAGACAACATTAGAGAGGAGAGGACTGAGGAGAACGAGAGAAACAGAGGACTGAGCAGAAGAGGGCTCACCTGCGAAGACGGAGCACCAGAGTGCCGGTGAACGACAGATCCGAGGCTCCGAGCCGACCCTATGGTTCCTCAACAAAGCCGAGATGGAGCACCAGAGCGGAGCGGCCGGCAAACCACGAATCCGAGACGAGCACGAGCCCCTGGTTCCTCGACGTCTTCACGACCTGCAGAGCATGAGAGTACCAGAGCACAAGTTAGCCTACAATTCTGGAGAGGACAAGATCTAGGGTTAGGGTTAGAGGACGAAGAACTCACCTACGATTCTAGAGACTGGAGCACCAGAGCCGCACGAGGTAGACGAAGCACGGATCTAGCCAGGAGATAACGAGATCCACCGGCGAGAGTAAGAGACAGAGAGTTTCAGAGGAAGGGAGAGCTAGACAAGCGGACGAGATGGTGTCGTGCCTTGTCCCTGCGACGGCGGAGAGGCGTAGATCAGCCGCTCGACGTTGCCGAAGAGGGAGGAGACGAGCTAGACTCGAGATCTAGGGTTCGGAGCGAGAGAGGCAGAGAGCCAGAGCGGCGAGCGGAGGCGGAGAGAGGGATGGAATGAGCGCTAGGGTTAGGAGCGGGAGGGGCCGGACGGCCGGGCGGCTTATATAGCCCCTCCCAACGGTCGGATCCAACGGTCATAATGACCTTGATCCAACGGTCAAGAGGGGGAGAGGGAGAGGCAGGCCGCTGGGCCGTGGGGATGTCGGGCCGCCATCGGGCCGGCCCATATCGGGCCGTGCCTCGGGCCGGCACTATGGGCCGGGATGGCACTAAGCACTATTCATTGGGCCTCGGGCCGGGCTAGGGCCGTGCTTTTTAGGGCCGTGCCTCGGGGCGTCGATCGGGCCTGGCCCATTTGGAAAACTATAATTGTGGGGGTGCAAACAATCGGCCTTAACCCTTTTAATAAAGGTTGCTTGTGACACCCTCAAAATTAATAAGGATTATTAATTAATTATTCGATTAATTATTAGATTTATAAGAATTATTATAGGATAGAATAGGAATTTCTAGGAATAATAGAATATAAAATGATAATAGAAAAATAAAAATAAAGTTCTATAACTTGAGTGCTCTATAAGGACAAAACTAGTATCGGAAGCCCTAGATTTAAATTAAAAGAACCTAGTTCAAATTCGAATTCAAAAACCCTTTCAAAAACCCTTAGAAAAATAAGAAAAAGAATTCCAAGCTTGATGGGCCGGCCAGCCGCGGCCCAGACTTCGTAAGGTCTAGTTTAGCCCCCTTGACTCTCCTCCCTGGCTCACTCCCGCGCGGCCCAGCCCATTTCCCCACCTCCCCTTCAATCTTTCCCCCGCGAAGTTCACAACACCCCCTCAACTTCTCTCTCCGGCTCATCTCCGCGCGATACGGCCCGGTCCACACCGCCGTCGTCTTCCTCCCTCCTCCCTCTGGTTCTTCCCCCTCCCTCATTTCTCCGGCGTCGACGCCAGCCGCGCGCCCATCCCGCCACCGCGACGCCCTCAGCCCGCGTGGCGCCCTAAACCAACGCCACGCCACCCCTTGCTTGCGTCAGAGGGCCCGCTCCGGCACGGGAGCCCCCTCCTCCTCCATCTCGCCGCGCCCCTGCCACCGCCGTCGCCGCTCGATCCCCCTCCTCCGGCCAGGATAGCCCCCGACAAAGACGCGCAGCGCACGTGTCAGCACCACGCGAGGCCACCGCACATGAAGTGCGGCGCCGACACTCTCTCGCCGGCCATCCGCACGAAATGACGCGGCCGCACGCGTCGCACGCCGGCGAGCTTGCCGCGCCGCGTGTCGTCGCCCCCGCTGCCCCGGTGAGCCCCAGGGAGCATCGTCGGGCTATAAATAGCCCTGCGCGCGCCCTGGATGGAGCTCACCCTCACCACAAGACACCACACCACCACCACTGCCACCACCGCGAGCACAAGAGCGCCGCCGCGCTGCTCTGGCACCCCCGCCGCCGCCAAGCTCCTGATTCCCCTCCGGTCGCTGTAACACAGCTCGGAGCACCCCTTGATGCCCACGGTGTGAAGCGACGTGCCCCAGAGGACACTCACGCCTTCAAGAGCGCCGCCCAAGCTCCGTCGCGACAGGAGACTGCCGCCGGTCAACCCCGCCGCTGCTCCGGCCGTTCCTCACCTCCGCGACACCACGGTGAGCCCCCTAGCACCGTCACGGCCCTCCCCGCTCCCTTTCTCCCCTTCACAATGCCCAGCCGAGCCCCAGCCGGCGGCCGTAAGCGCCGCCGTGCCCCGGCTAGCCGCCGGCGCCCTTCCCCCACGCCCTTGCGCCTCAATCCACTCCACGCGAACCCCTGAGTGCGAGTGACCCTTAGCCAAAGCCCCAGAAACCCCTCGCCGCATTTCCCCCTTTTCGCCGGCCGCCGCTCGAGCTCCGGCGAGCCCGCACCGCCGCGCCAGCTCTCTAACCTCGACGAGAACATCCTCGCCGGGTCCGCCGTGTTCCCCTGAGGCCGTAGGTGCCTTTATCGCCGCGAGAGCCGCTCTGTCGCCGCCGGCGGCAAGCTCTCCGGCGAACTCCCCCTGCAGCCCCTCCGTGCCGCCGTGAAGTCCGGCATCCGCGTGGCGCTTGCGTGGCAACCACGCGAGCATGGGCCCCGCCTGCCAGCCTCACCGCGCCCCGCGTCAGCTGCCACCTCCACCTCCCCGCCCCACGTGCACCCGGTCTGGTGGACCGCAGACCCATGGGCCAGATGGTCCACGCGCCCACGCTGCCGGTCCACAGCACAGTGGCCTGCAGGCTGGCGCCAGTGCTGGCGTCAGCCGGCCCCACTCGTCAGCCGCACAGACATAGGGCAAAATGCTAGGTACACCCGGCTTAGTGCACCCAAGAAGTTATTTCTCCACTTTAGAAATTCCCAAAAATTCCCAGAAAATACCTGAAAATATTAGGGAAAATAATAAGCTATTTAGTACCATCCAAATTATTTATACCCATTTCTAGGGCTTAGAATTAGAGGGATTCTTTTTCAGCCTATAGAAAGCCTCCGTTAGCGTACCCCGGTTTATGTCTAATTCAAAATAGAACCCCATAAATAGCCAATAAATTCCTAAAATTACTATAATATATTCTAAGGTTTTTCATAAGACTAGATTCCCTAGAAGCCCTTCCTAAACTTAGAAATAATTTATTGCCTTTCACTGACATTTCCAAACCCCGCCAAACCCCCGGAAAGACCCTGAGACACCCCACGAAACCCCCGGCAACCCATTGCTTAACTTAGAAACCACCCCTATGACTATTCTCTCTAGCCTCTCCCCTGGCAAATAATTCATTCGCTGTGATGATTGATTAGTCATATATTTGTATTTGTATAGATACTCCGTCAGGAAATCTCAGGACTGTAGCCCCGGCGGAGACTACCACCGTATCAGGCAAGTCTTAGCAATTTCCTTGCTCATGATAATCAATTGCATTAACATGCTCTCCTCTTAGCTAAATGTCTGTAGTTGCATTGAGAGTTAGCCACTCAGATACCCCAGCAACTAAGACACTACCCAGTGCCAGAAACCCTGGTTGCGAGAGGCACCCAGGGGGAGAAGATGCGTGGTAGGGTGGATAGTCTCGGAGGAGCTCCTGTCCAGAGGCCTACCTTGGTCATTTAAGGACCAGATCTTGGGAAAGTCTTTCCAACGCCATGTACGGCTATACGGGCCAAAAAGGGCATAGCATTCGGGAATGCCCTGTAATGTGAGGCCTCGACTCACACTCCACCAGCTACCTCTGGCAAAGCTACCCCAGGGGCCACGGTGGGCAACGGAAATGCTGGAGACAGCCCCAGACAGAGGGCTGGGACTGGTCGGCACGGGTCGCATGTGACAGGGCTGGTAGGGCCCACGGGCGATGCATGCCCTAACTTATATGATGCATCCATACCCGGGTTGATGTCCTTGTGTGGACGTTTATGCGATCCCTGTTTAGACCCCAGTAGCATCCGTGGGTAGACCCAGATGGAAGCTGTCCAGAGATGGACGCCAGTGGATACGAGTCCCGTAGGGGGACCCTACCGTTGGCCACGGGAGGGTCGCCTGACCGTATAGTTTCAAGAGTACAAACCTCTGCGGAGTTACCTAATCTATGATAGCCGTGGCTCTCGGTTATGAGCCCGTCTGGTTAAAGCTCCCACAGATTAGCCAAGAATAACCTATAGGAGTGATGATAACAAGATGAAGGTGATTGCGGGATCGACAGAAGGATCCGGGCCAGAATCACCAGGGGGGACTGGTAGGGAGGTTCTTGCCCCTCCAGGACCCAACACTGATTTATTAATCACCTGTCAACTAATAATGCATGTTTATACCTTCAATTGTTCTGTACTTGCTGAGTGCGGTGGTACTCAGACTTGCTTAATCTTGCAGTTCCATCGGAAGGTTTTCCCTCCCTTCACCGGCCCTGCAAGTCGTCTTGATCAGGTCCTAGTTCCGATCTTTACTTTTCAATTCTGATTAGCCGCTGCCAACTCTTATGCAATTAATGCTTTCCTTTATCAGGAAATGACATTATTTCATGCTAGGTGGGCCCGCCAGGGTGGCGGGGCCCACAGGGTTGGTATCAGAGCCGCGTTAAGCCGTAAAATACATTTTTTATTCCTACTTTAAACACCCTGAGGGCTAGAATACGCGAACAAGTAGAACTAATGTTTTTCTCACCCGAACATGGCTCTCTTCTATCTTACTCTGCATAGGAAGGAAACTCTCTAACCTTCCTTTCTATACTACAGGTAGATGGCGGAGGATCAGCGTTGGGACAGCTGGGACAACTGGGTTGATGAAGAAGGATGGACGCACGGGCATTACATCACGAAGCATGGATTCCCCCGAATTCTGTGGGATACTCTGCAAAGATTAGGATACGGGCAATACCCAGAGTATTCGGGGAAAGAAACAAAAAGAAATGGAGTAAGAAGTTGCGAGATGTACCTCCGAATGCCCGGCATCCAAGCACATCCAGAGTGGGTACCTTGGGTAGAACATGCCGAGGGAACCGAATTTTCAGACACGCTCCAAATTATAGCCTTCCGAACCCTTACCAAAATCCTCTCTCGACATATGACCGAAACCGAACATACCCCAGCCAAATACCTTACAGTGCTAGACCTCACAGGTCATCGCTGGCTACAACGGATTGAACACCTACAGCTTGTCCAACCCACAGAACTCCACCACGTCCTAGCCACCACAACCCAATACGCAGTCTCCCTGTACAACCTCCATACTCAGAAAGAAATGGATGCCCAAACTTACCGCAAAGAGGCAGAAGAGGCACGTCACTGAGAAAGAAGTGCCCGATTTCGACTGATGAAGACCAAAGATCAAGCCGCTTTATCGGAATATCAAACTGAAACCGCCATGAGGAATATGACCTCTACCATAGACGAGCTTCAACTCACCATTGAAAATCTTACCCAGACTTTAGCTCAACGGCAGGAGGAGATTGAAGCACTTACTGAAGCATTAAATCAGGCTCAGCACGACGCTCAGAACTAGCAAAACCTAACCGAAGAAGAATAAGTAGAAATAATTGATGAAGAGGAATCTTCGGAGGAAGAACCCACGGAAGAGGAAGTGTCGGGATTAGACTCTACCTCCACCATCCCCTCCGCTCATTCCCCACTACGTTTCGAATCGGCAGGAGAAAATTCTGATAACCAATCCCCTGAACCTGAAACCCCCGACCAAGCAGTTACCTCTAAACCCCACCCAAATCTAGGAAAACCTACTTAGTAGTGGGACCACGGGATAAGATGCTGGAAGTTCTCCACCGACATAGACTAACAGAAGAGGATGTGGGCCCCTCTCGCCTGGGATCGCCTTCCCCATAGCTTCGAGGGTAATGCTCGGTACTGGCAAATGGATCGCTAGAGTAGTAAAATGAAAAGGAAACGAGTGGGAACATGTACTCATGTACAGGAAATAAGAGTTGTAAAATAGCTTGTGTAGTAAGGGATGTTCCAAATCATACAGCCTGTTTAAATAAAGGAATGTTTGTGCAGGAAAGATGGACCGCTGGAATGAGGTTCGGTTCTGTGGTGACCACCACCAGGGATTCCCAGCCTTGCTACGCCAATGTCTTCAGGATCTTCGATTCGATTCACAACATACCCAGTTCTATGGAAGTATGTATGGGTTAAATCATGAACAAGGAACTGCCATGATTACCCTTACCGTACCGGCTGCACCTGAAAATCCAGATCGTCACCCTACCAATGTAATGGTAGTGGAGAACTCACTTGATCTAGCTGTGCAGTCAGCCGCCTAGAAAATGTTGTGTCAACTGCACACCGAAATCCCTGACCGCTTTGCAGATTCTCCGTACCGATTACTGCCCAGAATGCTACATGGGCAAGGACCGGAGAACATAACACGGATAGCTGAAGAGATGGAAGAAGCGCCCAGCAATGAAGATGACTCGTGCTGTAGAGTCACAGGACAATATGTCATAGCTCAACACAAGCATATCCTGGCCCTAGAAGGACAGCGAAGAGGCTATAATCTGCAGCTTGAGACTAGTGCCAGGGTTCTAAAGGAACTAAGGGAAGACATTGGAAAAGGAGAATTTAGGCAGATGGTATTGAAAGGACAGGCCGAGACTTATGAAAGAATGCTGGAACATCAAGGAGAACGATGCCATCGTTACCAGCAAGAGCGAGATAGCCTAAGGGAGAGATTACAAGCTTTGCATACGGAATACAAGCAGTTACAAAACTCTTTTCATGAGCAGATTGGTGCTCTACAAAGCCAGATAGAATAAACTCTTTTCATGAGCAGATTGGTGCTCTGCAAAGCCAGATAGAATCTCTAACCAAGACCGACACTGGAAATCAAGCCAAAAGAAATAAGGAGTTGAGATATCGCTTAGGTCGCCAGCGTAGCCATCTGGCAGACAACCAAATCCATCTTACCACCTTGACTCAAAAGGTGATATACCTTCAAGATAAAGTAAGAAGATGAAGATGGGATGGCAACAGTCAGATACCGAAAGACTTCAAGAAATAGAGCAAATGCTCTACCAAGTGCCTATGAAATTTAGGAAGGAGATCAAGCCGACCACTTACGCCATCCCTATCACCACCCTGGACTTAGGAGCATGCGATGATGAAGTTCACCCTGCACCTCCTCTGACAACGGAGGCACAAATGGCAGCTACCATCGCTCTTCGAATGATTCCAGGATCAAAGACTACATCCGAGAAAGACCGAATCATCCAAGAGATCTACCGTGACCCAGCTGAAGAAGAATACCTAGGAGAAAGAGCTGAGACTCCCGAAGAAGAGGACCCGCTGCCAGACGAAGACATCTTTTACTCCGTCTAGGGTAATATATGAGATAATATGTAAAAATGTAAATCGGAAATACGAACTCTAGGACGCTAGAATAATGTACAGGCCTGGGTATATCCCGGATGTATATACCGCTAGCTAGCAATCTGTGTGGAAGGAAATTGTTCAAATGTAAAAATTTCCTTCAATAAAAATTGTTTGATGTTTGAATTAAGGACCAACCCCATACAAATAAATCCACCCCTCGAAACACATTGGAACCTTGGTTCTCCTATTCATACCTACCTTTCGAAAATGTACCCTATCCCATTTACTTTAAGTGGGGTAGACATAACCCCAAAACCGATCAAAAGAAAACCCTCGACCACCCTTACCCCCCCTCCACCAAATTATTTCCTTACCCACATCAAACCCTATTCGCCCCAATCCAAAGAAGAATAACCACTGAATACTTACAGAAACACTTCTCAGAGTTTCCAAAAGAATCACCATACCAAAACAAAAATGAGAAGTGATTCTCCTAAAAGTACCTCGCCCAAAAACCCAACCTCTAACCAATAACCATCCTCCAATCTCGAGGACGAGATTTCTTTAAGTGGGGTAGATCTGTGACACCCTCAAAATTAATAAGGATTATTTAATTAATTATTAGATTAATTATTAGATTTATAAGAATTATTATAGGATAGAATAGGAATTTCTAGGAATAATAGAATATAAAATGATAATAGAAAAATAAAAATAAAGTTCTATAACTTGAGTGCTCTATAAGGACAAAATTAGTATCGGAAGCCCTAGATTTAAATTAAAAGAACCTAGTTCAAATTCGAATTCAAAAACCCTTTCAAAAACCCTTAGAAAAATAAGAAAAAGAATTCCAAGCCTGATGGGCCGGTCAGCCGCGGCCCAGACTTCGTAAAGTCTAGTTTAGCCCCCTTGACTCTCCTCCCTGGCTCACTCCCGCGCGGCCCAGCCCATTTCCCCACCTCCCCTTCAATCTTTCCCCGCGAAGTTCACAAACACCCCCTCAACTTCTCTCTCCGGCTCATCTCCGCGCGATACGGCCCGGCCCACACCGCCGCCGTCTTCCTCCCTCCTCCCTCTGGTTCTTCCCCCCTCCCTCATTTCTCCGACGCCGACGCCGCCGCGCGCCCATCCCGCCACCGCGACGCCGCAGCCCGCGTGGCACCCTAAAACCAACGCCACGCCACCCCTGCCGCCCCTTGCTTGCGTCAGAGGGCCCGCTCCGGCACGGGAGCCCCCTCCTCCTCCATCTCGCCGCGCCCCTGCCACCGCCGTCGCCGCTCGATCCCCCTCCTCCGGCCAGGATAGCCCCGACAAAGACGCGCAGCGCACGTGTCAGCACCACGCGAGGCCACCGCACATGAAGTGCGGCGCCGACACTCCCTCGCCGGCCATCCGCACGAAATGCCGCGGCCGCACGCGTCGCACGCCGGGCTATAAATATCCCTGCGCGCGCCCTGGATGGAGCTCACCCTCACCACAAGACACCACACCACCACCACTGCCACCACCGCGAGCACAAGAGCGCTGCCGCGCTGCTCTGGCACCCCCGCCGTCGCCAAGCTCCTGATTCCCCCCTCCGGCAGCCGTAACACCGCTCGGAGCACCCCTTGATGCCCACGGCGTGAAGCGACGTGCCCCAGAGGACACTCACGCCTTCAAGAGCGCCGCCCAAGCTCCGCCGCGACAGGAGACCGCCGCCGGTCAACCCCGCCGCTGCTCCGGCCGTTCCTCACTCTGCGACACCACGGTGAGCCCCCTAGCACCGTCATGGCCCTCCCCGCTCCCTTTCTCCCCTTCACAATGCCTAGCCGAGCCCCAGCCGGCGGCCGTAAGCGCCGCCGTGCCCCGGCTAGCCGCCGGCCAGCCCCGGCGCCCTTCCCCCACGCCCTTGCGCCTCAATCCACTCCACGCGAACCCCTGAGTGCGAGTGACCCTTAGTTAAAGCCCCAGAAACCCCTCGCCGCATTTCCCCCTTTCCGCCGGCCGCCACTCGAGCTCCGGCGAGGCCCGCACCGCCGCCACCAACTCTCTAACCTCGACGAGAACATCCTCGCCGGGTCCGCGTGTTCCCCTGAGGCCGTAGGTGCTTTATCGCCGCGAGAGCCGGTCTGTCGCCGCCGGCGGCAAGCTCTCCGGCGAACTCCCCCTGCAGGCTCCTCCGCGCCGCCGTGAAGTCCGGCAGCCGCGTGGCGCTTGCGTGGCAAGCCACGCGAGCATGGGCCCCGCCTGCCAGCCTCCCCGCGCCCCGCGTCAGCTGCCACCTCCACCTCCCCCGCCCCGCGTGCACCCGGTCTGGTGGACCGCAGACCCATGGGCCAGATGGTCCACGCGCCCACACGCTGCCGGTCCACAGCACAGTGGCCTGCGGGCTGGCGCCAGTGCTGGCGTCAGCCGGCCCCACTCGTTAGCCGGCACAGACACAGGGCAAAATGCTAGGTACACCCGGCTTAGTGCACCCAAGAAGTTATTTCTCCACTTTAGAAATTCCCAAAAATTCCCAGAAAATACCTAAAATATTAGGAAAA
>WEIB01001000.1:0-23537 GCA_015476505.1 Urochloa ruziziensis | reverse complement strand
GTAGCGAGATCCAATGACGGCGGCGGCGGGGCTACGTTGGGGCTCAGGCGAAGTGTACCAGGAGCCGGGGGAGCGGGCGGAGCGCACCAGGACCCTGGACATGTAGGGGATGGAGGGGAGTCCCTGAAATATAGAGGCCTATACATGACCTCATTGAAGGGAGTTTTTTTGAACAAAACCCCTATATTTAGGAGTTCAGGAGGCATTAGAGGGTATCGCTGCAGATAACCTAAAGAGTGTCAAATGGGGGCAAATATCTGGTGGAGCCCACCAAAACTTCTCTCATCCTGTTCCATGTCAACAATCGGCCCATTCAAATGGCTCTTAGGGGTAAATATTTACCCCTCAATCCAAACACTCCAAGTGGGCAAATTTTTAAGTCAAATAAAAGGGGCAACACATTTGCCTTGGGGCAAATATTTACCCTCTCAATCCAAACATGCCCAATGATAATTAAAGAACTACTTTGATGTGGGTGCGTTTGGAGAGGATCTCGTTTATCATTCTTCCCGTTTACATCTTGTTTCCCCATGGAGTGTAAATTATTTATATTCTATTTCCCTCGTGGAGTGTAAATTGACTAATTTCATGGATTTAATTCCTATAGTGAGTGTACGTGAGAAGGATAGTGATTCGAGTAACACCATTTTGGGTGACCTTGGAGTATTTGCTAGTACACAGAAACGTTCCAGTTTTCTTAGGGGCTGTCATAGACCAAATACCCATTTGGGGCTGGGGACTAAAATTCATGGACACCTAATCTGTTTATTTTATCAAATAGAGTATGAGATATACTACTATGCTACGTGAATATTGCATGACAATGAGTAAACCCCTAAGATTGAACCATTCATGATGTCGGATGTGAGATGCTCTTCTCATAACTGTCTTGCGGATATGCAAACACCAAATAGAGATGTCTACAAACTTCTCCATTGAATCACTCTTACTTTGATGGCTGTCAGCATAGGCCTGGCTGTCCAATAGTTGGCTTATGTGGAGCTCCTCATCATAGCATCGACTAGCTTAATCCATTTCAGCCTGAGATAAGTGTATAAAGTCAATCCCAAATTAATGAGGAAGTGTCAAAATGCTTATAACATTATTTGGTGCAAAACAAGATGGGAAAAGTATTGAAATAACTTATGTTGTTATTTACAGAAGAAACAATGGATGAACAACATGAACTCTAGAGGACACGCAGCATGTTGCATGGCAACAAAGAAAGAGCCGACACTTACCAGAAACTTTACAATACATAGTAACATAACTCTATAGCAATGTTCATTGAACTCAAGATTTGTGGAGTACATACATGCCAAGAAAGGGCCGGCACGATTCAGGACCTTATGCAATGATCCAAATATGACCGCGAGGCAGCCAATGAGAGGTTTGAATCTGGTGGTTTTCACTCTATTGGATGTTGTGTGGTGTTGCAGCGGCACTTCGGCGGTGGGTCCCGCATGATGGTGTCCTTCTCGGTGTGGTGCGGTTTGTTTTCTTTCGTTTCCTATCGATGCAAGGTCGCGCCTTGACGGTGACTACATGAGTGGGATAAAGTTGGTAGCCACAACGACTAGATTCTATTTTGCCTCTGTTGTCCAGTGGAGTGTTCTGTGACCGCGTTGATGCCCCAATCCAACATATCGGATCTTGTTAGGTGTTGAGTTGGTGAGCTACCAGCGTTGACATCCCAATCCAATCGAGCGAGTTGAGTTGAATTACTTCTCGTGTTGACGTCCCAATCCAACTAGGAGACTCATATTTTTTCTGCTATATCAATGAAACTCACACTATTTTTTGCTTATTTTCTTTTCTCATGCCTCTGGCCGTCCAAGGCCGTACACTCATATTTTTTCTGCTATATCAATGAAACTCACACTATTGTGTGGGATGTGTTCAAAAAAAAATGTAACTAGTCGTCGAAGCAGATAACTATGGCCTTGTTTGTTTGAGCTTCTGCTTTTAGGCTTTTGTAATCAATTTTTATCTTCTCAGCACACTAAAATCCATAAAGCTCCTCCTAGTCAACTTTCCATTCATTTCCTCATAAGCTAGTTTTCCAGCTTTTCAGCTGGAATGTTTGTTTCAGCTTTCCAGCTTCTGGCGGCCAGAAGCCGGAAAGCTGGATCGAGAAGCTGAAACAAACATGGCCTAACAATATTGAAGCTTAAGATATTAACCACTATTAGTACTTCATACTTTAATAATGATATATCCAAAATCGAACTTTTGTTTGTATAGGGGACAATCATCTATTGATAAGGTACATTGGTGAACGACAATATGAATGCCATAAATATGAGATAATACTAAGATTTATAAGAATCCATAATTGTCAACTATGGGAATCATAATCTCTTCCTACAAAAATTATTTCTATATAGAAAAGCTCCACATTGTTTACTCATTAACTGTTTCTTCATAGACAATCTAGTAAGTCAACAACATTCTACGTAATCTACAAAATATTCTATCGAATATGGTTCACATATATTTTGTACTGTATGTTATTTGACTCATAAAGAATATGACATAATGATGGTTTCTTTACTTAACACTTCCTCCATTTCTAAATATAAACATATTGGATATTAAGATGGCCTCCAATAATGCGTAAACAAAAAAATCTATATACAATATGATAATAATATTATGAGTGGAAAATTGCTTTTCACAACAAATAAAATTTTACTGTTTTCATTCATATGATAAATCCAGATTACTTTACTGAAATCAGTGGTCAGAGTTGGTCTTGGACATTATACATTTATGTAGTTCATTTAACTTTTTTGACCTCAAGTTTGATCGCTCATCTTATTTAAAAAATTCATACAAACATAGTTAAATTTAAGTGATTATTGAACATCTTTTATTAATAAAACAAGTTGCAACAAAAATATGATATTTTGCACAACTTTTTTTGAATAAGACGAGTGATCAAACTCGGGTTAAAAAAGTCAAACGACCTACATTTTTAATGCAGAGGGAGTACTTCATAACTTGTTTTTGGAAAAATTCCAAATTACTCCCCTCAAGTATAAACAAAGTCCGGATAACCCCCTAAAGTATGTTTTGGTTCAACTTACCCCTTAATACAATATTTTTTTCACCGTGTACACATAGAATTTTAAGTTCAAATTTTGTGAGATGATAATAGACATCATAACACATATTAAAAAAATATATCATGAAATTTTATCATTACTTTCATATGGTAAGATATTTGATAATAAATTAATCATTAAGATACAAAATTATGTGAGAAATAACAACGAACAATTTATAATATATTTGTCTAACATACATTATACATTGTGATGTCAACTACCATCCTGTAAATTTTGAACTCAAAATTCCCTTTATGTATGGAGAAACAAAAAAAAAAATCGTATTAGGGGGTAATTTGAACCAAATGAGTTTAAGGGGTAATCTAAACCAAAGCATACTTTAAGGGGTTATCCAGACTTTGCTTATACTTGAGGGGAGTACTTTAGACTTTTTTCTAAAATTTTAGCACCATATATTTCTATTTCATAATTAGTTTGTTTACAGAATGAATTCTTCATAAGCGTGCATTCCCATACAATAGGAATGGCCATATTACACGGCACATTCATGAAATATGTGAGCAGTTCATGGAACAATCAAACAATATGAATGATATATTAATAGTAGACTGTTGGGGACCGGGGGCTCAAATGCGCACCAAAGCTAAGGGGCCACGCCCCATGATTGCAAGTGGCAGATGGCCGGCGTACGAAGCCTTGGGGCGAGAAGTCGCAAAGCTCGAAGCCAGAGCCAAGGTCTTGGCTAAGCTGTTGCGCAGAGACGGTGGGACAAGTGCGAAGCCAAAGGGACGAGCATGAAGCCGGTGGGACTAGCGCGAAGCCGAAGGTGTAGGCAAAGCTGTTGCACGAAGCCAAAGCGAGAAGAACGGAGCCAGGGAGCGACGTGTGAGGCCGGGGGGGGGGGGGGGGGGGTGGGGGGGGGGGTGGTGGGGCTAGGGGCGTCTTGGCTGGGTGGTTAGGTACTTGTAAGAAAGGTCTAAAGAGTGCCTGTGAGCCCATATTTAGAAACGGGAACCGGGGCAATATGGACCCATGTAATTGTGGGCGGCCGGCTATAAAAGGTGGCCTACCCTCCCCCCCCCCCCCCCCCCCCCCCCCCCCCCCTCCGTAATGGGGTCAGCTTTTGTGAATGAAAAGGTGCTTTAGGGTTTTTGTGCTTATCGCCTTTTGAGCCCGACGTGTCCGGGCTTGGGAACAATAGATTTAATAAAATCTATATATTATCAAATCTTATTTTTATTGTGCAAATGAGTATACCAACAAGACATTATTCTTATAAAAACGCAATGCACAGGTCTGCAAACATGCACATGCATAAGAAAATTTGCGTGCCTCATATTTATAAAAATCAGTAAACAAAATTAAAAAAAAGTCTAGCATATATACAAAATTTGGTCCAAGTAGTGTTCCATCTATGATAAACATCAATCAATTTTTGCCCACACTTCGATGTTGTAAATTGCGTAACTTTTTTTTTTTTGACCTATAAGATTTATGATGACCGGTTTCAAAGTACATAGTACAACTGTATAGAAAAGTAGATGAATGATAAAGGGGGACATACATTTCCTTTCCTGGTGGTGATGGCGTTATGGGATATGCTTGATACAAGCGCCACATGAAACTACTTGAGAACTTTGCAAATCCACATCCACATCATATACATCGCATCCGGTCAATTGTTTACACACGTGACCAATCCTCTAATGGAAGAAGAAAAGATGTTTATGTGCCCCCAGACGAAGCTGACAAGAAGGTGCCATTGCCCACTGTGCCCCTCCACCCTGACATGAGACATTAAGGCATGCATATCCAGTTCAAAATTTGCAACGTCTTTCATATATTTGCTAACCTCTCGATGCAAGGCTGAAAGAGGCAAGCATTCACTTCACATCCTGCATGCATCAACAGCCGGGTGGCAGGGAAGGATAGAGATGGAGACAGATACACAACGCGATCAAGAGAGATCAGATGTATGATCACTGAGCATTAAGGCCGTGATCTCTACCACATTAACACCCTGTGATCACGCGTGATCTCTAAATTTGGAAGGTGAACTTGCATTCGCCTGAGATTATCTCAACGTTTAACTCCTCCCTTCTTATATAAGTAGGCACCTAACCCCGGTCAAGAACTCTAAAGTTCACACCAGGCCAGTTGCAAACTGAAAGGAATGAGATCTATGGACAAGGGATCGAGCTCCCGCACTGCGTCCATGGAGGCTGAGGGAGCCGGGTTGCAGGTGGAGGACGGAGAGGAGGTGCAGGCACGGGAGAAGGAGCATGAGGCGCCGGCGAAGGAGCTCGACCTTCTCGGTGCCCTCGGCTCGGAGGAGACAGATATGAACGCCAAGGAGCTGCCATCGGTGGCGTCGGGTAAGGGGAAGCAGAAGGTCGTGGCGGCGCAGGAGGAGAAGGCGCCGGCGGCAGCGTCCAGCGGCGGTGAGAAGAAGCGCTCGTTCAAGTGCAACTACTGCCAGCGTAAGTTTTACACCTCACAGGCGCTAGGCGGCCATCAGAATGCGCACTAAGCGCGAGCGCTCGCTCGCCAAACGCGGCGCCGCGGCTGCAGCGGCGGCTGCCGCAGGGCGTGGGCTCTACGGCGGCGGCGACCCCTTCCTCCCGCCGCACCACCTCCGCTTCCCGCACGCGTGGCCGTACGGCGGTGGCGGCGGCGGCAGGCCGTCATCGTCGTTCCTGGGGATCGGTCGGGGCTCCGCGTCCGTGGCGCCAGTTCTACGGCACCATGCACCAAGGGTGGGCGGCCGTGCATGCGCAGCCATCCATGGCGGGGCTCGCCCGTCATGCCGGAGCCGAGCGCCCCGTCTACGCTCCACCTCACGGTGGCTACGGCGCCTCGTCAAGGGCCCCATCCCCCGCCGTACTCAACTCAGCAACGCCAGGGCTCCGGTGGGCCGGTATCGCCAACGATGCCCCTGTTGCCGGCGGCAACACCGGCATCGTTGCTCGTGAAATGGCGCCGCAGGAGGAGGACGCGCAGAGCTGCAAGATAGACCTGAACCTGAGGCTGTAGCTCCGTCCCTAGGGGGCTCATTTCTCCATTAGCTCGGTTGTTGATGAAGCTCATGTTGACGAGGAGGGCGAATGTTCGTGTAGGTGGTGCTGTTAGTGATTCATTTTGTTTTCAGATTAAGTCATGCATGGTCAACTGAGTAGGTTTAAGTCAGGGATTGTAATTCTAATCATGTAGTTCATGTTTACTTAGCTTGCATTGTTCCTTGATGGGACGGACTGATTAAAAAAAAACTGTCTTTGTTGCCGGTTTAACTTGTCATCATCTGGATGCACTAGCTTCCATTTCATTTGTCTTTTTTGTGAGTATACTTGTTCATTTCTTCTTGTTCTTTGCTAAAAGTTAACTGATTAGAATATTTAGAAGAATGTTATGACCTGTGTGACAAACTACAGATTCGAAACCTACTGATAAAATAGAATAGAATAGAATAAGTTAAATGGAATGGCAGCAGGTTCCTATCTGGAGTATTGATTGTTATTATTACTACAGCGATCTCAAAATTGCCTGCTTAAAATAAGCATTTTCTTCAGTTTTCAGTCAACTATGGAAACAATTTCAATAGTCAAATGGAAACCGAATCAGCAACAACAATCAAATTAAACAAGAAGTCATTCAAAGCGGGTTCTAAAACCCTTCCATTTCCAGTTGGCGGAGGCTTTGAACAGCAAAGCCCCAACATTTCGAATACCAGAAATATCGTCGAGATTAAAACCCTGTCCTTCCATACAGGCAGTGCAGTAACTTAATTCACGCCAAATCGAGCGTCCCATATATACGCATTGCCGATCCCTGTCAAATGCCAAATCGCATGTATATCTTCTGGTCGGGCTCCCGCCTCCCGCATCGCGCCAAAATGTTACGGGGAGCCAGGACTCATGTGAGCCCCGAATTCCCCCACCGCCGCCGTACGTCCGGCGTTAGGGTTCCGGGTTGGGGGTGGCGGCCGGGCTTGGAGGTCTAGAAGGGGTTGGGGTGGCAGCTGGCCTGGCGGAGGTGGCGGGCGCCGGGTGGAGGGGCCGGCGGCGAGGGCGCCGCCGGCAGAGCGGTGGTGGACGGCGGATGGGCCAGCGCCGACGGCAGGGGGGAGGAATCGCGAGATTAGCGTGCCGGCGGTCGGTGGGCGGCGGCGGAGGCCGCCGGAGCCGAGGGAGGAGCCGGCAGCCCCGATTCACAACATCTGCGTTACCGCACCGCGTCCATGGAGATTGAGGGAGCCGGGTTGCAGGTGAAGGACGGAGAGGAGGTTCAGGCGTGGGAGAAGGAGCATAAGGCAGCACCGGCGAAGGAACTCGATCTTCTCAGCGCACTCGGCTTGGAGGCGCCCGAAATGAAGTCTTTGAAGGTGCCAGGCAAGGAGAAGGAGAAGGCGGTGGGGGCGGCGGCGGAGGAGAAGGCGCTGACGCTGGCCACGGCGTCCAGCAGCGGCGAGAATAAGCGCTTGTTCAAGTGCAACTACTGCCAGCGTAAATTCTACACCTAGCAGGCGCTGGGCGGCCACCAAAATGCGCACAAGGGCGAGCGCTTCCTAGCCAAGCGCGGCGCCGCTGCGGCAGTCGGGGGGGGGGGGGGGGGGGGGGAGGCTGTACGGTGGCGCTAACCCCTTCCTCCCTCCGCACCACCTCCGCTTCCCGCACGCGTGGCCGTACGCAGCCGGAGGTGGTGGCGGCAGGCCGTCGTTGTCGTTCCTGGGGCTTGGGCGGGGTGTTAGGTTGATCTCCAGCCAATTGGCCCAAAGGCCAACTGGGCCTTTGACTCGCGTCCTGATCGGGGACGCCCAGCCCAATAGAAGGCTGGTGGGCCCCCGTCGCGCAGCCCTATACAGTGGAGGTGGGGGCTTTGGCACTAGGTACGAGGTTCACCGGGTGCCACAGTATCCCTACTCCTCTAACCCTAACCCGATCTGAGAGGAAGGGCTGAGAGCGAGGGGATGCTCCACCGAGCCGCCGCCTCGTCGCTGAACGGCTCTACCGCTCCTCTGCGCCTCTACTCCGACACCGGAAACACCACCCCATCGCCGGCTCCATTGCTGGCAAAGCCACAGGAGTGGACAAAGGTATGCCATCCAAAGTTTATCACCGCTCGATCTACTCCAAGTCGATCTGTAGATTATATCAATGGTATCAAGAGCCGGTCTAGGATGTAGATCGGTGTTCGGGAAGAACAAAGAAAAGAAATGATTCAATCTCGAATCAAAGAAAGAATGAATCAAAGACTAGAAGAGAAAGGACGGTCTTACCAGGACTTTTCACCATCGTCACCGCCGCTAGCCGTCGATCGACGGCGCGCGGGAAGTTGAGCCACACCACCGGGCTCGGCTCAGGGCACCGCTGCAAAGCCGCTCGACAGTGGCGCGCTCACCCTCGGGGTGAGAGCGCGCGCCGGCGAGGGGCCCCGCGGCGGCGCCACCACCACTCCATCCTCGTGGCAATGGACGGCCGCCGTGCAGTCGATTCGGTCGGGTGGACGCGCTGAGAAGAGGGGGAGGGGAAAAAAAAGAAGAAAGGAAATGGAGAGCCGGTCGCGGCCTCGTGCCGGCTGTCCCCGGCCATAGCGCCGGTGACCGGAGCTCGAAGTGCGCCGGGCTAGCTGCGCCGGCCCCGCGCACATGGGCGCGGAGTTAGAAAGAGAAGGCGGGCCGGCGGGCTGAGCCTCGGCGGCGACGCTTGCCGGCCATGGCGCCAGCGGTTGGATCTGGAGGAACTCCGACGGCCGGAGCTAGAGGAGCGCCGGGCCGGCCGCAGCCGGCTGAGAGCCAGAAAAACGGGGGAGGAAGGAAGAATGCGCTAGGGTTCCAAGGAAGGCGGCCGGCGCGCCGCGGTTTTGTTTGGGCGATTTTCGCGGACAGCCGTCCGATCCCAACCCTAGGAAATCAATGGCCAGGAGCGGCCGAGCGGTTTTTCCACGGGCTGCTGATGGGCCTTAGGCCTGCGATCCGCAGCGTTAGACCGGACTCCAGGCGCGGGCGCGAGTGGGCCGCTGGCCCAGGCGGACGCGGGGCGAGCGAGCCGAGCGGGCCAGCTGCCAAGCAGCGCGAAGCGGGCCAAACAAGCTGGGCCGCTACGTGGGCTGCGTGCGCGCGCGAGAGAGCGAGCCGAGCGGCTGAGTTGCTGGGCCGCCAGTGGGCCGCAAGCGCGCACGACCCGCGCGTTCGGGTGTTTAGCAGGCCGGGCAAATTCTTTTCGCGGGCCGAAATTGAAGTTTATGGACAGAATTTTTTCACATTTATGTCTATCATTTTCAGAAGCATGTTTTTGAACAATTATGTATGAATTTCAAGTTTAAATCTCTGTTAATTTTTTGTACCAAAGGGATAAAATTTTATAGAGAGTAGAATGCTTCTGAAAATTAGTGGCAAAGTATAATGTCATGTTGCTTTTGAATAAAGTATGATTTTATTTTGTTGCCACTACAAAAGTTAAATAGTTGCTCCTTTTATTTGTAATAATTGGAACCAACAGGAAGAATTAAGCTTTAAGAGCATAGATGAGTCGTATGCTAAGTTTTCGGACCATGCTAGACCGAGCAAACAAGTCGAGCTTGGCCGTTTTGGTCAGCTCGTGGGCCGAGCCACGCAGAGGCATGGACCGCGAGTGCGTAAGCAGACTGTGGGCTGTTTATGCGACTGGGTCAAAAGTAAAGTTACGAATAGTGACATTTTGCATTATTATGATCTTTTTCAGAAGCAATTATATGTTGAATTTTGTAAAGTAAAGTCTCTATTCAAACTTGAACCAAATGGATAGTTTGTTTTAGAGAGAAGTAAAGATTATTGAGATATTGTTTCTGAATAGTTTTAAAAGTTTCTGCTGCAAAGTAAAGTTTCCATCCTCAAACTTAAGTTTAATTATGAGGAGTAGATAGACATTAGTTTTTCAGTTGAGATTATGATATTGTTATTTTCTGACCAAAGTTGATGATAACAATATTATAATAGTTTTAATAATAATTGACGTTTTCTACGTTATTTTCATTTCTGCCCAAAGATGATGTGAAATTAATGTAGAGATAAAGTTTAAGAAATGCTCTTGAAGTAGAGAAATGTTTAAAGTTTTTACATTATTTATATTTCTGCCCAAAGGTGATAAGGAATTAATGTAAAGAGATGTTATTTTGTTCTATTTTCTGCTCAAAGGTGATATAGAATAGAATATAAATGTTTGAAAGTCTAATAAGCATTATTATTGCTTTTGCTAATAATTTTCTCAGACATAAGATATTCATGCTTTCATTCTTGACTGCAGTAAGAAAAATCATCTGGGTACTTGAGACTCAGAAAATGACAAAAGAAGAGCGCCTTCAAAAGAAAGCATTCTTGGACAGTGATCCAAGAAGAAAGATAGATTATTGAGAATTATTTTTCATGTACTCTATAAAGAAGAATGTATTTACATTTTCAATTATCATGAGAAGTAATAATTGACATGCATGCTTATTTTTGAACAAAGTCGGGCTAAGCGTGTGTGTTAAAGAACATTCAGATATAAATATCTGAATTTGATGATTGAATATGCAAACAAAGAGCCAATTCTGGCATTTATGTCCCTTATGGGAAATACCCGTAAGGAGAGAAAGTTAGCAGCAGAGCCCGCATAGCAGGAAAGTTTGAGAAAATTGAAAGTTGCTATAACTCATATGCTTTTTGCGTATCCCATAGTGGGAGGCAAGCAATGAGCATGAATTACAAGTGTTGACTTGCAAGAGGACTAATGATAAAGAACTATGTTGAATCCTTGAAGAAAGATGAGGAAAAGGCACTCCCGTACGAGCTAAGTAATAATTATGTTTTGCATGACGTAATCATACAGGCGATGAAGATAATCAAAGTTTCCTCATTCACATTAGTTTGAAAGGATTCGAAATTGTGGAAGAAAGATTCTAACCACATTTTGAGGGGGAGAAATATGAGATCAATTAAGAAAAGAGAATAGATGAAACTTTCTCAATACTTAATGTAATGCAAAGTGATCTATAAATGATGAATGTGATCATCAGGGGGAGTACGACGTTCATAATGACAATACCACTAAAGTAAAGAAATGGATAAATTCCTGAATTCTGCCAAGTTTTCATGATAGATAGCGTAGTTAATATAAGAAAGTAACCATTCGGATTGTGAATGGAGGCGCTAAAAACCCTATTCATAGTCTCAATAGAGTACAAAGTAAGAACCCTCACTAAACCACTTGCGTGTGTGGGGGGGGGGGGGAGCCCAATTGAGGCTGAAGTTTATAACCCAAATGTTGGGATACAGATCCCAAAAGTTGCCATCTCATTGGCTAACCTGAAAGATCAAAAGGGTGAAAAGATAAGGGGGAGCATGGTGACTCAAAAAACTAATCTTGAGGAGAGGTGCCTACTTTGATGATTCAGGAGCCGTCTTAGCGGTTATGCTCGTGGCAACGATGAGCGAAAATCTGGAACCTGTCCTTCAGGAGCCGATAGAAACCCATTATTGTTCACAAGGAAGAACGTCACCAGCCCCCACATTGAAAGATTTTGTGCCATGAAGGGCATTCACTTATCAAAGTGGCTCGTGGCCATGGAAAATGAGTTGAACTCGATAAGTTCCAACGTGTTTTGGGACTCAGTAGTTATTCCCTAATGGAGCCAAAACATCAGGCCGTGATGGGTCTGACAGTCGAATTGTGACTCCAAAGGGAACATGTAGAGAAGTGAAGTCTGCATAAATCGAAAGATTTTGCACAAAGTAATGGCACATCATTATCTGAGTTACATCAGATGAAAGTAAAGACAACATCCTTAGATGTAATTTGTGTCATAACCCAAAGGTTTTGTCATGGAGAACATCAGGAATGCTGCTTGAAGAAGTTATTTATAGGATAGAGCAAGTCTCTAGACAATAGTGTTTGAAGTTAAGACTAAGTTATTTTTTTTTAGTTAGAGAAAAAGAAAGGATAATTGTATTTATATAAAGGTATGGAATGGGAAGATCTTTTTCCTAATTCAAGTTCATGTAGATGACATTTCACTTACTAGCAGTGATGTCATTCTGTTAATGAAAACAAGGAAGTCTTTGTCCTCAAAGATTCAATCTCGGTGAAATTCATCAAGATGAAAGAAAAAGGGGTATTAGGAATATCGCACATGCACGCTAAGAAATGTTTCTGATGAAATAAAATGTGTATGCGAGAAAGCCTACGCCTGTCCTTAAAGTCAAGGGTAATGGTTTTGGGAACTTTAGTGTTCCAAGAGTCAATATGATTTGGTTATGAGAACTATAGTGTTCCAATAACTAATAAGAAGATTAAAAGAATATGATACCATATGTTTCAGCTGTTGGAAGCTTAATGCAAAAGATGAAAAAGAATAACATTACCTTGACATAGTTCAAATATCCGGGTTATTTTTTGGCAATGACCAGTCCAGATATAGATCACTGGATTGGAGTTAAGTGTATCGGTCTCATGCTATATTAAGAAAGAAATAACCAGTGCTCTCAAAAGATTGTGAGTACAGGGTAGAACTTGTGAAATGTATAGCGAAATCCACAATTGTCGCTAACTTTCATATTTTGGGGTTTTTTGTGTGGAAAATCTCCAAAGAGTTGAACAATTATCATCAATGTGATGTAAAGATATAATATAGCACGACATGAGGCTGAAGGACAGGCAAAATGGTTGAGAAAACTATTGCCCGGAGTTGATAATGGTTGACAACAGTAACAACCATCTAAGTATTTCACTCCTGTGACAACGAGTCAAGTGTGGTGCCAAACACATTGACAGAAAAGCATACGTTGTAAAGGAGAAAGTCCGGAATCATGTTGGAAAGCAACAATCAAGTACTCACGGATCCGTCTATTAAAGGCTTACCACCCAGTGTGTGCAGAGGACACATAGTCGACATGGGTTCAAGGTATTGCCAATTGACTTCTGGACTATAAAAGGCCCAAAGTTATGATCCTTCAAAATGAATAAGTGTATTGTGGCTGGTTAATCCGATTGAAATGGCATTCATGATGACCCATGCTCAATGTGCTTGTTTGTAATGAAGTGGATGCTAAACGAAGAGCTGAAGTGTAAGAAAATTTAAGGTGAGATCAAGGGGGAGATTGTTAGGTAAGGCCAACTGGGCCTTTGACTCGCGTCCTGATCGGGGACGCCCAGCCCAATAGAAGGCTGGTGGGCCCCCGTCGCGCAGCCCTATATAGTGGAGGTGGGGGCTTTGGCACTAGGTACGAGGTTCACCGGGTGCCACTGTATCCCTACTCCTCTAACCCTAACCCGATCTGAGAGGAAGGGCTGAGAGCGACGGGATGCTCCACCGAGCCGCCGCCTCGTCGTTGAACGGCTCTACCGCTCCTCTGCGCCTCTACTCCGACACCGGAAACACCACCCCATCGCCGGCTCCATTGCTGGCAAAGCCACAGGAGTGGACAAAGGTATGCCATCCAAAGTTTATCACCGCTCGATCTACTCCAAGTCGATCTGTAGATTATATCACGGGGCTCTGCTGCCGCGGTGCCGTTCTACGGCGGCACCGTCCAGGGCCCCTTCTCTGGCTGTCCTCGACTCCTGAATGGCCGGCCTCCGGTGGGACGGCATCACCAATGGTGGCTGTGCCGCCGCCGGCGACAACGGCGTCGTTGCTCGGGAAGTGGCACGGCAGCAGGAGGGTCGGAGCTGCAAGATAGACCTGAACCTGAGGTTGTAGCTCACTAGTCCCTAAGGTCCATTTCTCCATTAGCTTGCTTGTTGATGAAGCTCATGTTGACGAGGAGGACAAATGTTCTGTCGTGTAGATGCTCCTGTTAGTGGTTCATTTTGTTTCTCAGATTAAGTCATGCATGCTCAGCTCAGTAGGGTTTAAGCCAGGGTATTTAGTTGTAATCCTGTAGTTCCTGTTTACTTAGCTCACTACGGGAGGCCAGCAATATGCCGAGTGTCCAGGGCACTCGGCAAAGCCACTAAAACACTCGGCAAACACTTTGTCGAGTGTTACACTCGGCAAAGAGCACTCGGCAACAAGAGACTCGGCAAAGAGGTTGTTTGCCGAGTGCTCCTTTTCGGGCACTCGGCAAAGTGTTTGCCAAGTGTAAATGTGACACTCGACGAAGATTTTTCAAAAAATAAAAAAAACACCTGCACTGCCAGCTGTCGCCGCTGCCACCACGCTAGCCGAGGGAAGGGAGGGGGGCCGCGCCGTCCGCCGCCGGCCAAGGGAGGAGAGGGGCCCGTGCCGGTCGCCGCCGGCCATGGGAGGGAAGGGACGCTGTGCCGCCACCGGCTGAGGGAGAGAAGGGGCGCTGCGCCGCCGCCGGCCAGGGGAGGGGTGGGGCCCGCACCGGCCGCCGCTGGCCGAGGGAGGGGAAGGGCCCGCGCCGGCCGCCGCCGGCCGAGGGAGGGGAGGGGCGCCGCGCCGCCGCCGTCGAGGGAGGGGAGGGGCGCCGCGCCGCCGCAGGCCGAGGGGAGGGGAGGGGGTGCCGCGCCGGAGGGTTCCCCGCGCGGCCGGCCAGCCGCGCGCGCCGGCGGGGTCGCGCCCGCCGCGCCGCTTGCGCCCGGCGGAGCCCGGCCGGGGCGCCGGCCTCCCTGCGCCCTTATTTGGAGAAAGAGACAGAGGGTCGGGAGGAAGTGAGAGGGTGGAGATGGATCCGTGGGTGGTGGTGTTCAGCCAATCAAAGCGCACCATTTCAAAGACCTGAATTGCTGACGTGGCATTTTGTATTTCTTTAACTGGTTGATAATGCATTTTGGATGGCTAAACAATTTCAAATGAAAAAGTTGTCAACTACAAACTTGTACATCTTTTCGAGATCTACAACGTTGATATATAACTTTTTTACATCTGAGATCATTTAAATTTTTTAAATTTAAAATTTGAAATTAGATAGCTTATAATGCGTTTTAGATGGCTAAACAATTTCAAATAAAAATGTTATAAACTACAAACTTGTACATCTTTCCAATATCTAAAACAGTTGTAAAACACTTATTCACGTCCGAGGTCATTTGAAAGTTTTAAAATTTATAATTTCAAATTATATAACTTATAATGATATTTTAAAATATTAAACAGTCTCAAATAAAAAAGTTGTCAACTGCAAAGTTTTACATTTCATCAAGCCATACAACTTTGGTTTAAGGCTTTTTTTTCGTTTCAGATCATATAAAAGAGTTTGTATTCAAAAAATACATTGACTAACTCTTTCCCATATAGTAACACATACTTCTTGTGTGATGTTTCAATTTTGTAAACATCGTTACGATAAATGTGTGAAATCTTCTCAACATTTTATCACGGCCTTTACGTATGATACCATCACATCATGCCAAATCTCATGATTTTTAGACTTCATTTGCTTTTTTAAAAATTTAAAATCTCTCATCTTTGCCTAGTGTCAAAAAAATACACTCGGCAAACAAGCTCTTTGCCGAGTGTCAGAAAATACACTCGGCAAACACGGATCTTTGCCGAGTGTTTTTTTTTACACTCGGCAAAGCGCTTCTTTGCCGAGTGTCCGGAAAAAAACACTCGGCAAAGATTTGACACTCGGCAACTTCGGGTTTTCCCGTAGTGGCTTGCATTTGGAAGTTGGAACTTATTAAAAAAATTCTGTCTTTCTTGCCAGTTTAATTTATCATGCATATTGGATGCACTTGCTTCCATTTCGTTTTGGTCCTTTTGGCGAGTACTTGTCCATTTCTTGTTTGTTCTTTGCTAAAAATCAAGTGAAGCGAATATTTATAAGGATGCTATGAGTTGTATGATAAATTACAGATTCGAAACTCAGTCCTATAGTCTCATAGATAAAGTAGAATAAAATAAAATAAACCAACTAAGATGGAATGGCAGTAGGTTCCTATCTGGAATATTAATACCAGCTTTATTTTGTACTACTAGTGATCTCAATTCCCTGCTTAAAATAGCCTTTCAGTTTTGACTTTCCAGTCAACTATATATAGGGACCGAATCAGTAACAACAATCAAATTAAACAAGCAGTCATTCAAAGCGGGATTGAAACGCTGTCTTCCCATCCAGGTAGCCCGATTGAAGTAGCAAAGCCCCCCAACATTTCGAAAAACCCTGAAACATCGCCGAGATTAAAACGCTGTCTTCCCATCCAGGTAGACGTTATTAACGTCCTTAATGCACAAACTTAATTCAAGCCAAATCCAGCATCCCATATATACGCACTACTGATCCCTGTCAAACGTCATGTATATATCTTCACGCGTTGCTAGCGCCCGGACGTCCGATAATTTTTTCATCGGACGGTCGTTGTAACATCAAAAATGTACATTTGCAACATAACAAATGTATGTTTGAAACATTCAAAACCGTGTACTGAAACACAACGAAACATCAGGACACGATGAAGTAAAAATTTAGGCCACAACATCGAGACCATGTCTCATGCAACATCGTTCAATTTTGTGCAACATCGGAACAAAGCTATTGCAACATCGCTATCATGCAACTGCAACATTGAAAAAATTCTATTGAAACGTAGCGAAACGTCTAGACGCGATGGAGTAAAAATTCCGCCGCAACATTGAGTGATGTTTCATGAAACATTCTCTGAACATAACGCTGCAACATGAAAAATCAGCGAATGAAACATTAAAAATCAACTATTGCAACATCACACATGACCGTCCAACTGAAAATCATCCATCGGACGTCTGTTCCTAAGCATTACCATATATGTTCCGGTTTGGGCTGTTTTTTAGAATGACAGCCCGCAGATTTGCAGTCCGTTACTTGTACGAAAAATCGAGATTTCAAATTTTTTTGATTGAGTTGTTTTGAGCCATGAAATAATTTACAACGTAAGTTAAATGTTCTCCCTAAATTCCGAGTAATTAAATTGTGCATAAAATATGTTTCATATCCATGCATGTGTGATTTGAATTTTATGCGAAATTGTTGAATTCCATTTGAATTGTATGAATTTGTTTGAGTAGAGTTTGCATTTCAAATCCTTTCAAATACAAACTTAAAAGCTAACACTCTAACTTGGGCCTAAACCAGCCAATCTAAGTCTAATTGAGAACCTCAAACTTCTAACCCAACTAGCCTACCCAGCATCCGACCCAGGCCGTCGGCCTGCTAGCCGAAGTCCATCTGACCACCCCGCGGCCCACTCCTCTTATCTCGGCCCAACCATCGCTCGGCCCATCCTCGCAGCCCACAACCACCTACTCGCCCGTCACCACCGCGCCCCTCTCTTTCACACGCTGACGCGCGGGGCCCACACGCCAGCTTTCCCTTCCCCAACCGCACCTCCTCTGCTTTTTCCCCGTCGTGCAAAGTAGAGCAGCCAGCGCCGCGCCGTGCCACTCCTGCCTGCCGCCGCCCCGCGTCGCGACAGGAGGGCGAAACCGCCTTGACCCCCCCCCAAACCCTAACCCGACCGTCCTTCTAGAAGCATCCCCGCGGGGTGATTTGACACCCCTGCCCCTCGGCGTCCGCGCTGGCATGCACGCCGAGCCGCGCTGCATCTCTCAACCGTAGCTTCGCGCAAAGGATCGCTCGCCGCATGTCCCCGCAACCGCGCCCGTGCATCGCAACCGCCCGTGTCGCGAGCCCCCGCGTGCCGCAGCTACAAGTACCCGTTGCCGCACCTGCTCTCCTCAAGATCACTTGGGGTTTTCCCCCTCTCACCCAGCCGCCACACAAGAAGGTGGAGGCAAGGAAGAGGAGAAGGAAGGAGGAGAAGGAAGAAGGGGAAAAGGAGGCGACCACCTGTCGAACGCCGTCGTCGCCGTCGGAGCTCAAGAACATCGTCGTGGAGCCCGAAGCACCACCGACGTCGCTGGCCGTGGCGAGGATGACGCCAAGCGTGAAGCGCTGAAGCCGCAGCCCGCGTCGCTGCCGACGGCTTCGCCAAAAACCGTGCGCCTGCTTCCCCGTCATCAAGCCGAACCCGTGGAGCGCGCCACCGGAGCTGGAGCAGGAGCGACGCCGCCTCGAACCCCGGACCAAGAAGACATACCCTGTCGCGGCTCTTCTTCCACTACGCCGCATCAACCCTCTCTTCCCCGAGCCGAGCCAACCCAGACGATCTCGTGAGCATCTCCCTCTCGATCTTGGCCTTGCTCTGTCTCCGCCGCCATGAACGCCGGGTCGGCCGTGCTAGCCCCAGCACGGCCACGCCGCAGCTCAGGAGTGCCTGAGTGCCGCGCGCGCATGCTCACTATGATGGTGGATTTCGTGCCACCTCTTTCTCCCAAGGAACCAGAGCCGCTGAACCCCGTTGTGCCTTGAACTCCACCGCCGGTGACCCAAGACCAAGCAAGAAGCCACCTTTTTGGATGCCTGTGGTTTGGCCTCCGTGCCAAACATCTCCTCGTGCAGGAACACGCCGAAACCAAACCCTCACCGAGCCTTGAACCCGCCACGCGCGACGAACGTCGCTCTGCGGCATTTCGTCGAGCGCTCCCCGAGCGCCGGACCTTCCACCCTAACCTAGCCGTAGCCTATCCTAGGAGCCCAAGGCCTCGACTTGATCATCCTGAACGCGCGTTCCACATCCCTTGGCGCCGATCCGTGCTCTTGTCGCCGGAGATGGTTGGGGCCGGAGCTGCACCGGCGCTGTCTCCGCCATCGCGAGCGCGCTCCGCCACCAGGACCCTAGTCGAGCACCTTGCGGGCAGCCACACGATCTGGCCACACCGTTCCTTAGCAACACCGGATCCCGATCGAGCCGCATATGATCCCGTGCACCCGGTGCACGTAGACCGCGCGGTGAACCAAGTCCACCGAGCCGTGGACACCTGCGCTGCCACGCTTCGCTTCCCCTGCGCGAAGCCGCACGGCGAGTCACACCGCGCCTGGCCACACCTAGATCTCCTGCGGCCGCTGACGCTCTTTTGAATCAGCCCCTGCAGTTTTACGAGAAAACCCCTAGACTTTCTTTTTATCACACATCAGCCCTTCCACCTTTGCCCTTTTTCGAAAAACCCCTTGGTCAGATCTTTTACACCTTAGCCCTTGCCCATTTGCTGGAAAGCCCTCGCCTTTTCCTGGAATAGCAGAAAGGCCCTTCGGCCTGATATGTGGGGCCCACTGACTTGGACCGTTGACGTGGTCAACATTAACCAGTCAACGTTGACGTCATCCGGGCCCATGATGACGGCAGCACAGCCCGGACCCACTGCACTTTTGTTATTAAGTCCCTAACCTTTCCTAAAATTATAAATAGGTGAGGACCCGGTGTGTCCGAGGACCGGTGGGTGGTCGCTTCCTGGTGTGATGAGTGATTGATAACGTGGTGTGGATTGACGTTTCCCTTGGCTCAAGTATTGCAGGTGTAGAATGCGGCTTGATTGCATTGGTGCAGGTGAAGAACAGGCACGAAAGGTCTTAGCCATGGCGGCCTCCGAGGAGCGGAGAGACAAGTAGGCTTGGTTTGAGGGACCCGATGGCCGGTGGATCAAGTGCGGTTCACATGCTGGCAAGAACGAGCAAGGGGACGTGGTTCCGGTGCGAGGTAGCGGCTCACAACCGAAGCTCGTATGCGGACGAGAAGCCGGCGTAAGGTGGCGGCTAACAACCGAAGTTTGCGCGCGGGGTTTGGTGATTTGGCCACAAAATCATCGGTGGACGGTTTCCCTTGGTTTGGGCCTCAAAACCAAGGCCGAGGACTCGACGAGGCGAGTTTTGGGCTGCTAGGCCAGTGGTGGCTGTCAGGGGCGGTTTAACCGCCTCCCCCTGGGCTGGCCCAAAATCGGCGTCGAGGAGCTTCGATCCGGAGGACACGCGGCGTGACTGCAAGGCTTGCGTCGGAGGGAAGCTAGCTTGCAGTGGAAGGTGCCCGAGCCGAAAAATATCTGAGATCAAAATGTCAAATTTGCCCCTGAGGGGTATGTATCACTTAGGGGTAGTTTAGTCTTTAGAGCACCACCACTTGGACTACTAATAGGCCCCTTCAGGGCTGGTGGCTGCTATCTCTTCTAGTTTTCTCTTTGGTTTTCCTTTGGACTAGTTTCCCTTCATCCCCTCCACCTAGAACTACTTCGAATCTTTCTTAGTTTTGTATAGGTGAATTCATGGTTATGTGATGGAGTTTGTGCTGCTCATCTTTGTGCCATGATTTGATTTCCCGAGCTCCCTTTCCTTTTTCTATTTTCGTGGGTATTTTCGGAGCTATTTTTGGGGGATTTTCGTTCTTCTTGTTCTAGGGCGTTTTCTCTCGGATTTCTTTGGAGGATTCACGTATGAGTGCCTTGTGCCTCTTTTGCTGGTGATCCCCTGCCCCCAAACGCCGAGAATCGCTCTGGATTTGAGATTTTCGGGATGAACTCGAGGTCATGGTGTTCTTCACGAGATCTGCGATTCCGGGAGTTGTACTGAGTTAGAGGCCGAGATCTTTTGGGAAAACACTCCACTGGAGGTCTAGATCATCTGACCAAAATCTCGCCTCAAGAGCTCAAGCGGTTTGGGAGATCCACTTTTGTTTTGACTTTTTCCCGAGGCTCCCAGGCCCGGGCGGTTTAACCGCCCCCCCTGGCCGGTTTAACCGCCCCCCTGGGTGTGTTAGATCGAGCCGTGTTTCGGGTCGTTTTGGTGTTCGTTTCGATTGGTTCGAGTTCCGCTACTCGTTTCTTGTTCCTTGGGTCAGTAGCTTGACTGTGGCTACGTGATCTTGGCAAGATTGCTCTCGGAGTGGTTTTGGGAGAATAGCTGGATAGATTGGAAAGAATTTTTATCGGCTCCCATTCACTCCTCCCTCTTTGGTCGCCGTTTTGGTCCTTCAATTGGCATCAGAGCCGGTTACGGGTCTTTGCGACTATAACCAGTCTAAGATCCAAAGATGGCGTACAAAGATCGGGGTTCCGGGCCTCCGCACTTCGATGGGAAGAACTACCCGAACTGGGTCGCGCGTATGGGCGCTTTCTTGCGAGGCAAAGGAAAGTTGCTGTGGGATGTGATGAAAGATGAAAACTATGTCAATCCCACCAACTTAGATGCCCAGGATGCAAAGGATAGATTTGAGGCGAATGCCCGAGCTGTTGACTATTTGTTCCGTGCTTTGTATGCCGAGGAGTTTGAGCGTGTCTTGGGCGAGGACCTAGCTTGCCAGATCTGGCAGAAGCTCAAGGTAGCCCACGGTGGTGATAGCCATGTCAAGGCTAGACTTTTCTCGATGTACAGAAGAGAATATGAGAATTTCGCTCATTTGCCTGGAGAGTCGGTTGATGCTTTGTTTCAGCGTTTCACTTTGATTGTCAACAACATGAAAGCCAACATTACCGTGCTCCCATACTCGGATCATGACCGAGCTATCAAGCTCCTGCAAGCACTTGATAGATCTGTGTGGGGTGCCAAGGTTGAGGCGATCATGGAGTCGGCAAACTATGAGACTCTTTCTGTTGATGAGCTTTTCTCGAAGTTGAAGTCTTCAGAGGTTGATAGACAGTTGCTTGCCAAGGCTAAGAGTCCGACTGATCCCCATAGTCTGGCTCTAGTCGGTGGCTCTGGATATGGACATGCTAACACTCCTAGACACTTTGCTTTGTCTTCTCTTGTGTCCCTTCCAGATGAAGAATATGAGGTGCTGAGCGAGGAGGATCTCGCGTTGCTCACGAGGAGGTTCGAGCGGATGTACCAGAACCGCAAGGGTTCGAGGCGTGCCGGGAGTACATGCTACAGATGCGGGAAGATGGGCCACTTCATCGCCGAGTGCCCCGAGGAGATCAAGAACGACTACAACCGCAAGCACCGCCCGCGAGACGACCACAAGCACCGTCCCAAGGACGAGTACCGCGCCAAGCACAAGAACAAGGAAGAGAGAAGATCCAAGAACAAGCACGGTGGACACAAGAAGCACATATCTCGAGCGATAGTGGCTGATGCGAGTGACATCGACACAAGCTCCACCAACACGTCGTCAAGCTCAAGCAGTGAAGATGAGGACCGCGGCCACCGCAAGGAGAAGAAGAGCTTGAACCACAACTTCAACGGCATCTCCTTCGCCGCCGTCGACTACTGCACCATGGCGCACGACTCCGTGAAGAGCAAGGACGACTCCGACACCGACTCCGAGGATGAGGTATTGACAGATCCCACCTCTTTGCATCAGGAGATTGCTAGATTAGAGCAGTTGGTCGATAACCGTGATGATGTGCTTAGAAAGACCAACAAGGAAAAGAGGGAGTTTAGGTCTTTGCTAGGAGAGTCCAAGGATAGAGTGGCTGAGCTTGAGACCTTGCTTTCTGAGACTGGAAAGAAGGCTATGGAGTTTGAGTCTTTGCTTTGCGAGTCTAGGGAGAGAGCAGCTAAGCTAGAGTCTGAGATTGCTGTTTTGAAAGATGCTCCTCTTGTGTCTGATGAGGTTGAGTGCTCGTTCTGTGATGTGCATATTGCTGATTTGGTTGTGCTTAAGGAGAAACACATGACTTGCTTGGATGAACTAGAGGGTGCTAAGGTTGAGCTTGCTGAGTTGAAGTCTAGGTCATCCTTGCTAGGTGCTTGTACTTCTTGTCCTGCTTTGCATGCTCAGTTGCTTGAATCACGCACCATGATTAGTTCACTTGAAGCACAACTTAAATCTCCTATTGCAAATTCCTGTTCTGCTTGTGATGTTGTTGCATTGAAGAATGTAGAGCTAGAACAGTGTGTGAATCGGTTGCAAGACGAGAATGATGAGCTGAGACAGTGTTTGGGTTGGTTGTCTGGTCGTGAGCCTCAGCTCAAGATGTTGATTGCTAGCTTTAAGAGAGCTGATGGTTGTGGTCTTGGTTTGAGAAGGTTGGTGAGAGTAGTGGTGAGAGAGAGAGAGATCCCGAGAGCTCCACTGCAAACATTTCCACAAACCCACCAAAAACCATTCTCAAGAACACTTTCACACCCAAACCAAACCACCTGCTGAACAAGCTTGACACCACTCCAGATCCTCCCAAGTGTCCACCTAAGTCAGAGAACTTTCAGAGGAGAGTGACCTTTGTGAGGAGTGGGGTTTACCAGCCGAGAGAGAGGGCACAGCCGAGAGAAACCCCAAAGCCAAAGCCAACCCGCTTCCATTGTGAGCATTGTGGAAGGGATGGACACCTTGAGGAGTTCTGTTGGAGGAAGAAGAGGGAGGTGAGAGAAGAGAAGGAGGTGGGGAACAGGGACAGTTACTACTCTTCTCGTAGTGTGCCTGTGTCTCGTTCACCCTGGCCGAGAGGCGACGCCTTTGTGCGCACAGTTCCTGTGGTGGCTAGTCGTAGTGTTCCAGTTGTTCGTGAGTTTGCTAGGCGGCCTCCGTTTCGCGGTCAGTTTGGTTCAGGGAGGTTCGACTGTAGCTTTGAGGCTAGGAGAGAGTCTAGGCCACGTTTCCCCCGCGTGGTGCTAGAGGTCCGATGGTGAGAGACGAGAGGGTTTCACATGGTAGAGTTGATTTTGCTAACCCCTCTTTTGAGCAGATGGCCCGACACTGGTTTGACTCGTTTTGTGCTAACCCCAGTGTCGAGTCATTCGCTCAT
>WEIB01000999.1:0-22244 GCA_015476505.1 Urochloa ruziziensis | reverse complement strand
TTGTCTTGGCGCGGTACTCGTCCTTGGGCCGGTGCTTGTGGTCGTCTCGCGGGCGGTGCTTGCGGTTGTAGTCGTTCTTGATCTCCTCGGGCACTCGGCGATGAAGTGGCCCATCTTCCCGCATCTGTAGCACGTACTCCCAGCACGCCTCGAACCCTTGCGGTTCTGGTACATCCTCTCGAACCTCCTCGTGAGCAACGCGAGATCCTCCTCGCTCAGCACCTCATACTCTTCATCTGGAAGGGACACAAGAGAAGACAAAGCAAAGTGTCTAGGAGTGTTAGCATGCCCATATCCAGAGCCACCGACTAGAGCCAGACTATGGGGATCAGTCGGACTCTTAGCCTTGGCAAGCACTGCCTGTCAACCTCAGAAGACTTCAATTTCGAGAAAAGCTCGTCAACAGAAAGAGTCTCATAGTTTGCCGACTCCATGATCGCCTCAACCTTGGCACCCCACACAGATCTATCAAGTGCTTGCAGGAGCTTGATAGCTCGGTCATGATCCGAGTATGGGAGCACGGTAATGTTGGCTTTCATGTTGTTGACAATCGAAGTAAAACGCTGAAACAAAGCATCAACAGACTCTCCTGGCAAATGAGCAAAGTTCTCATACTCTCTCCTGTACATCGAGAACAGCCTAGCCTTGACATGGCTATCACCACCGTGGGCTACCTTGAGCTTCTGCCAGATCTGGCAAGCTAGGTCCTCGCCCAAAACACGCTCGAACTCCTCGGCAGACAAAGAACGGAACAAGTAGTCAACAGCTCTAGCGTTTGCCTCAAACCTATCCTTTGCATCCTGGGCATCTAAGTTGGTGGGATTGACATAGTTTTCATCTTTCGTCACATCCCACAGCAACTTTCCTTTGCCTCGCAAGAAAGCGCCCATACGCGCGACCCAGTTCGGGTAGTTCTTCCCATCGAAGTGCGGAGGCCCGGAACCCCGATCTTGGTACGCCATCTTTGGATCTTAGACTGGTTAGAGTCGCAAAGACCCGTAACCGGCTCTGATACCAATTGAAGGACCGAAACGGCGACCAGAGAGGGGGGGAGTGAATGGGAGCCGATAAAAAATCTTTCCAAACAATCCGGCTATTCTCCCAAACCAACTCCGAAACCTCCGAGAGCGATCTTGCCAAGATCACGTAGCCACTGTCAAGCTACTGACCCTAGGAACAAGAAACGAGCAGCGGAACTCGAACCAATTGAATCGAACATCAAAACGACCCGAAACTCGGCTCGATCTAACACACCCAGGGGGGGCGGTTAAACCGGCCAGGGGGGGCGGTTAAACCGCCCGGGCCTGGGAGCCTCGGGAAAAAGTCAAAACAAAAGTGGATCTCCCAAACCGCTTGAGCTCTTGAGGCGAGATTTTGGTCAGATGATCTAGACCTCCAGTGGAGTGTTTTCCCAAAAGATCTCGGCCTCTAACTCAGTACAACTCCCGGAATCGCAGATCTCGCGAAGAACACCATGACCTCGAGTTCATCCCGAAAATCTCAAATCCAGAGCGATTCTCGGCGTTTGGGGGCAAAGGATCACCAGCAAAAGAGGCACAAGGCACTCATACGTGAATCCCCAAAGAAATCCGAGAGAAAACGCTCGGAAACAAGAAGAACGAAAATCCCCCAAAAATAGCTCCGAAAATACCCACGAAAATAGAAAAAGGAAAGGGAGCTCGGGAAATCAAATCATGGCACAAAGATGAGCAGCACTAACTCAATCACATAACCATGAATTCACCTATACAAACTAGGAATGATTCGAAGTAGTTCTAGGTGGAGGGGATGAAGGGGAAAACAAGTTCAAAGTGAAACCTAAAGAGATAACTAGAGAGATAATAGCCACCAGCCCTGAAGGGGCATATTAGTAGTCCAAGTGGTGGTGTCCTAAAGACTAAACTACCCCTAAGTGATACATACCCCTCAGGGGCAAATTTGACATTTGGTCTTCAGATATTTTCCGGCTCGGGCACCTTCCACTGCAAGCTAGCTTCCCTCCGACGCAAGCCTTGCAGTCACGCCGCGTGTCCTCCGGATCGAAGCTCCTCGACGCCGTTCTTGGGCCAGCCCAGGGGGGGGCGGTTAAACCGGCCCTGGGGGGCGGTTAAACCGCCCCTGACAACCCAGCCAGGCCCAGCTGCCCAAGTTCGCCTCGTCGAGTCCTCGGTCCTTGGTTTTGAGGCCCAAACCAAGGGAAACCGTCCACCGATGATTTTGTGGCCAAATCACCAAACCCCGCGCGCAAACTTCGGTTGTTAGCCGCCACCTTGCGCCGGCTTCACGTCCGCGTACGAGCTTCGGTTGTGAGCCGCTACCTCGCACCGGAACCACGTCCCTTTGCTCGTTCTTGCCAGCATGTGAACCGCACTTGATCCACCGGCCACCGGGTCCCTCGAACCAAGCCTACTTGTCTCTCCGCTCCTCGGAGGCCGCCATGGCTAAGACCTTTCGCGCCTGTTCTTCACCTGCACCAATGCAACCAAGCCGCATTCTACACCTGCAATACTTGAGCCAAGGGAAACGTCAATCCACACCACGTTGTCAATCACTCATCACACCAGGAAGCGACCATCCACCGGTCCTCGGACACACTGGGTCCTCACCCTTATATTCACGGCGGGCAGGGTTACAAGGTTGGTTTCGAGTAGAATCCTAACCAATTACTACTCGGAGAGTGCTTTTCAAGGCAATCCGAGTAGTTTACAATTCATACGACTAATTTCCATATCGAGAAGAGTCCTTGCAGTACTCTACTCTTGTTCTTCACGCCTGGTACAACTCTGTCTGGAGAGAATCCATGTGTCCCTGTGGGCCCATGGTCGTACCTCCAACAAGCCCCCAAGCGCTTCATCGTCGAGCATCATCAACCGAGTGCTTGCCAAGCCAATCGAGTGCTTTTTCGAGTTCTTGATCAGTCTTGGACAGGTCTTGGTTGTCACGAGGCCATGAGGTGCTTAAGCCCCGTTTATTCTGATTAAATCAGTAGTCTTCAAAATATTATATGGTGTGCGATAAGAATCGCACTCCATATGGAGTAGCCCCCGAGCCTTAAGTTGAATCGAAGAATCAGGTTGAGGGTCCACAGAATCTTGAATGTTCATCTTGTTCTTGAAATGTGCAATTTTACACGGCCAGCTACGTTTCCTCTTACACGGCCAGCAAAGTTTCCTATCAACGTACTCCTTGCATGAAATACACGGCCAGCAAAGTTACCTTTTACAAGGCCAGCAAAGTTTCCTTTGAATTAGCTCCTTGCATGAAATTACACCTTTTCACAAAAAACATTCACGACTTCGGTTCCTCTTGAGAGGGGCCCTGCCTAGCCTTATATTCACGGCGGGCATGGTTACAAGGTAGGTTTCGAGTAGAATCCTAACCAATTACTACTCGGAGAGTGCTTTTCAAGGCAATCCGAGTAGTTTACAAGTCATACGATTAATTTTCATATCGAGAAGAGTCCTTGCAGTACTCTACTCTTGTTCTTCACGCCTGGTACGACTCTGTCTGGAGAGAATCCATGTGTCCCTTATATTCATGGCGGGCAGGGTTACAAGGTTGGTTTCGAGTAGAATCCTAACCAATTACTACTCGGAGAGTGCTTTTCAAGGCAATCCGAGTAGTTTACAATTCATACGACTAATTTCCATATCGAGAAGAGTCCTTGCAGTACTCTACTCTTGTTCTTCACGCCTGGTACGACTCTGTCTGGAGAGAATCCATGTGTCCCTTATATTCACGGCGGGCAGGGTTACAAGGTTGGTTTCGAGTAGAATCCTAACCAATTACTACTCGGAGAGTGCTTTTCAAGGCAATCCGAGTAGTTTACAATTCATACGACTAATTTCCATATCGAGAAGAGTCCTTGCAGTACTCTACTCTTGTTCTTCACGCCTGGTACGACTCTGTTTGGAGAGAATCCATGTGTCCCTTATATTCACGGCGGGCAGGGTTACAAGGTTGGTTTCGAGTAGAATCCTAACCAATTACTACTTCGAGAGTGCTTTTCAAGGCAATCCAAGTAGTTTACAATTCATACGACTAATTTCCATATCGAGAAGAGTCCTTGCAGTACTCTACTCTTGTTCTTCACGCCTGGTACGACTCTGTCTGGAGAGAATCCATGTGTCCCTTATATTCACGGCGGGCAGGGTTACAAGGTTGGTTTCGAGTAGAATCCTAACCAATTACTACTCGGAGAGTGCTTTTCAAGGCAATCCAAGTAGTTTACAATTCATACGACTAATTTCCATATCGAGAAGAGTCCTTACAGTACTCTACTCTTGTTCTTCACGCCTGGTACGACTCTGTCTGGAGAGAATCCATGTGTCCCTGTGGGCCCATGGTCGTACCTCCAACAAGCCCCCAAGCGCTTCATCGTCGAGCATCATCAACCGAGCGCTTGCCAAGCCAATCGAGTGCTTTTTCGAGTTCTTGATCAGTCTTGGACAGGTCTTGGTTCTCACGAGGCCATGAGGTGCTTAAGCCCCGTTTATTCTGATTAAATCAGTAGTCTTCAAAATATTATATGGTGTGCGATAAGAATCGCACTCAATATGGAGTAGCCCCCGAGCTGTAACATCCCGCTAAATCGCTGTCTGTTACTTGTAATGAAAAATCGGAGTTTAAAAATTTTTGTGGTGAATTGTTGTGAGACATGAAATATTTGTAATATAAGTACTTGCTCTCTCTAAAATTCCTAGTAAATTTAAATTGCGCATAAATAATTTTTCATACTCTTGCATGAGTGAGTTGGATATATTTGGATTTATTTGAAATTGTTTTGGTTTCAATTGAGTGGGATTTGTATTCGAATTCAAACTTCAAATACAAATCAAATAGGAAAAACTAACAAACCTAACTAACTCAGCCCAACTAACCTAAGTCTAATTTTGCCCCTCTAACTTCTAACCCTGGCCAGACTCTAACCTCTCCCCTCCGCGCGGCCCAGCCCGCGAACCACCTCCACCGCGCGACCAGCCCACTCCCCCACGACCGCGCGCGGCCCACACCTCTCACCCCGTGAAGCCCAGCGCCACGGCCCAGCTTCCCTGGCCCGCCAGCCACCTACCGCCGCCCTCTCTTCCTCTCACCGCCACGCGGGCCCCACTCGTCATCCCCCACCTTTCCCCTTTCCACCTCGGAGTGCCGCCCGCCTCTCTGCTTTTCCCGGCGCCGAGCGCCAGCTCCGCCGCTCGGCCGCGCCCCTCCAATCACGCGCCGCCACCGCGGCCGCTACCGCGTCACCGGCGCCCCCCTTTCCAGCTCGTCCTCCAGCTCCGCCTCGTGCCACGTCCGCCCGCGCGCCCCCGCAGCGGATGCCGTCCGCGTGTCCTTTGGGGCCCGGACGTCGAGGATCAACGCTCCTCGTACAGCCGCACCCCCGCGAACCCTAACCGCCGCTCCCTTAAAAGCCGCCTCCACTCCCTTCCCAGGCCGTAGCCGCCCCGCTCCTTCCCCAGCTCCCTCTCCGCCGCCGCCTGGGGAAAAATCCCCTTTTCCCTCGGCGCCGCCACCGTTCGAGGAGCAGAAGAAGACGCCGCCGCCCGCTGTACGTCGCCGCCCGCGACGCCGCCGCCGCGAGGAGAAGCAGGAGCGCCGCGTCAAGCCGGAGCGCCGACGCCGCCCCGGGACTGCTTCCTCCTCGCCACGGCACGGTCAGGACGACGCCACCGCCTCTGCTACCTCCCTGTCGAGCCGCCGCCGTACCGCAAGCCACCGTCGACGCCGCCGCCCTCAAGCTTGCTCTGCGCCGTCGACCCCCTGCACTGCGTCGAGCCGGCCACGACTACACCGCCGCCCCCACAGCGGTGAGCCAGCCCAAGCCCTCTTTCTCCCTTGGAAGCCTACCTGTCTGTGTGCCGCCGCTCGCCGTCGTTTGCTCTGGGACGCCGACCTTCGAGCCGAGCTGTGCAGGTGCCCCGCGCGTGCCACCGCCGCCTAGCCGACCGCGCTGCTACCGTTCCGCCCGTCGCCGCCGCGGCCTCGCTCCGGCGAGCCTCCGCGAACCTCAATAGGGCCGAAAGGCCGGGACTTTTAGGCCACCTAAGCTGCCGCCGACCCCCGCTTAGCCCCGCCGAGCCTCGCCGTCGCGTCTTGCCGCCACCACGCCGTCGCTCCGCCCCGCGGCGTGCGCGCCATAACCCTCACGGGCACTTGGTCGAACACCCCGCGCTCGCCTGCCTCGCGCCCACGCGTCGCCTTCGCCACGTGTCACAGGCTGAGCCAGGCCGCACGCACGGCCGCAAGGCCCTTTTGCCACACCGGATCCCGCCGGCCGCATCGGATCCGGCCGCGGACGTGTCGACCTCCCGCGCGCGGCCACACCGGTGGCCACAGCCCCCTTGGCCGCACCAAGATCTTTTGCGGCTGCTGACGCAAGCGCTTGCGTCAGCAGGCCGCCGATCTTATCGCCGCCAGCCCCCTGCCTTTTTGCAGAAAACACCCCGAGCTTCCTCGGTTTTGCAAATAAGTCCTTCCACCACTGCATCTTTGCGGTTTAGCCCCTGGCCGGCCCTTTTTACATATTAAACCCTAGTTCCTTTTGCGCTGAGGCCCCTGATCTTTTCGGTTTTTACGAAAAGGTCCTCCCACCTTGGCAGTTTTGCATCCAGGCCCCTGTAGTTTTAAGAAATGGGTTTATTCTTTTATAAATCCTTTTTCTTAATAACTAAAATGGGTTTAACCTTAGGAAATTCATATCTTTTCCATCCTAGTCCCGTTTTGTGCCAAACCAGTTGCGTTAGGTTCCTAAAATCGCGCCCTTCACCTCAGGCCTAGCCAAGTGGCGTCCGCGACTTAGTCACGTGACCGCCACGCAAACCTAGACGGTCAACCTTTGCCCGACACGTGGCGCCGACCCGATGCTGAGTCGACCGCCACGTGGCTAATATGACTTTTGACCCGTAGGACCGTGGGCCCACCTGTGGGACCCACTGACTGTCAGCCCGGACCCACCTGACCGCTGGGCCCGCATGTTGACATGTTGACCCGCTGACCCTTTGACCAACCCGATAACCTTTGACCCGTTGACCGAGACCTTGACCCTTTGACCGTTGACCCAGTCAACTTTGACCGAGTCAACGATGACATCATCAGGGCCCGTGATGATGTCATCAACCCCAGACCGCTGCCTTCGCCAGCCCGACTCGCGGTTTAACCTCGAGCCAGCAGTTAACATACCCCAGCTGCTAACTTGTGTTCTAACTTTTATTTCTTCTTCCGAAATGATTTATAAATCCCGAAAATGGATTTAAACTTCGGAAAATCATAATAAATCAACCGTAGCTCAGAAAAATATGAAACCAGTTTCAGTATTTTTCTAAAATTATGACGAACACGATAGAATAGAGTTTGCTATTATTTGGATCTTCATTGATTCTTATTGGAGTTCATTTGCTAGTAGATGTCGTTGTTTATTTGTATTTGCGTCCAATAGGATCCCCGGAGGACCCGGACTTCTTCGACGACGTCGACTACACTAAAGACGAAGATAAGGACGATACTCCAGGTTCACGCCCATTCTGCTTCTTTGTACCTATTAGGCATTGCAAGTAGATTTGCTAGCGCTTTATTGCATTGATGAGATGATGATGAGCCCGCATAGCCTATTTGTATATCCTGAATCCTTGTTTACCTACTACACTACTATAAATGATTGTTATGCTGCTGCTTGCATGTGTGGGATATAGTGGTGGTTTTAAACCTCTTGGCGTGAGTATTTTGGGTGGGAAAACTTGGAGAGTTTCGAACCCCCGGCTGGAGTGAGCAGACATTAACCGACCCTCGGGTCGGGGCTTGGAGGCTATTGGACACCTCCTGTACCGTAGTGGGTACATTGTGATATGATTTGCGATATGGATGGATTTGAGGCGTTGGGCGGCCATACCTATAATGGGTGCCAATTCGCGGACCACGAGGTGGATACGCATTCGACGGGGACTTGCTTGCTCTGGCTTAGGCCGAGTCGGTTGGACCTGGTTACAGGACTTTTACGTACGCACCGCTTACCCTTATGGGAGGGGTTCCAGCCATTCTCTAGTTAGTCGGTACCATTGCTGTGGAGTAGTGTGCTAGGATTGGGCTTGCCGTTTCACGAGGGTGTACGGAGCCTGGCTGCGTTCAGCCCTTGTTTCCGAGACTCTCAGCGCCTGTGTGGTGCTAGGGACTCACGATCCCGGATCGTTCGGTTTACTGAATGGGTCCAAGTCCGGGAATGCAGGATGGTACCGGTCTGATTAGGGAGTCGTGGTTGTGGGTTGTATCTCGATCGGCTTGCAACCGATCGCAGCCCGAGTGGTTCCAGGTGTACACGCTCTGCAGAGTTAGAATCTATACGTATAGCCGCGTCCTCGGTCATGGACACCCCCTGTATACTGGCTTCTTCTGATTAGTGTTTTGGGACTTTCTACCTCCCCCTCTTCTAAAACTACAGGTTGGGATGAGAGCTGCTAGTTCAGGATAAGGTTCGGCGTTTGCCGTTGAGATGGGAAGGGTCAGAAGCTTTCCCATCGACTCGAGAGAAGGTGGTGAGGATGAGGCGGGAGTCTGGTGTGCCAGAATAGCCCGTGCTGTTGTGATATAGTTGGGGATGATTATGATGATGGTATTTTATACTTTGCCGCTGCATAGGAAACCCGAGCCTTTCCTTGATATATTTTTACCCTTTAGATTATAGGCCACTTAAAGCTTGCATACAGATGGTGACGTGAACCTATCCCATTCCTTGGGGGTAGTTTGTGAGTTGCAGGTTAGGACTTGGTGTTCAAGTCCGAATGTGTTAGATGGGTAGCGTCCCTTCGCTCAAGGATGCCTGTGGATTGAAGCTGAAGACTTGAAGACTTAGCTACCGCTACGCAGGAATTCCGCTTGTCGCTCAGCCTGAGAGGTTTGTACTATACTCGTATTTCCATTTGGTATGGATGTAAATCTCTCTTTGTAATCTAATATTCTTTGTATGACTATGATATTATGCTGAGATGAGTTCTGTACGTGATAGCTACTGATCCAGGGACTATCACAAGGGTACAGAGAGTCGGATTCTCGATTACGAAAATCCGGTACGTCACAGTTGGTATCAGAGCCATACTTGACCGTAGCACGCTACCTTAGACTGGTCGATAGCTTTAGGACATCCTAAAACGCTCTAATTTATATACTCCCTTGATATATTTTGAAATCTGCCTCTCTCTGCCTTGAAAGATCTTCTATCTTACCTACGTCAAATCAATTCTCTTTCGTAGCCCAATCAAGTTGAGACAGAAGGATGACAGACAGAAGATCAACGAACCTATCATTAGAACTTACCATTTTGATAATGCCACGAAGTAGTTCCTAGGCTAGAATCCTCACTGTTTGAGTGCATGGTTCTTCTTTGGAACTTCTGATCTTTATGCTTCTTCACCGTGAGTGTAGGACTTTTTAGTAGTTGTTTTCTTGTTTGTGCTTGTCTCTGCTTTTAGTTAGTAATCGCACCAACCTAACTAGACTTGCCCTCCACCTTGCCTTGTAGAACATGGAAGGAGAACAAGATGAAGCCAACCGAGGCCCGAATCCAGAACTGAGCCTTGTCCAAGCATTGGCAAATCAGACTCAAATTCTTCAGCAAGTGACAGATACCCTAGTTTCGCAGCAAGAAACACCTGAGGAGAAGCGATGGAAGAGAATCAGAAGCTTTCTCAAGCTGAAGCCACCCACTTTCGATCAGGCCAGAGAACCCCTCGATGCCGCTGATTGGTTAGAGGAAATTGAAAAGAGATTGGACCTGACTGCTTGCACAGAAGAAGAATGTGTGGATATTGCTACCTATCAGCTGACCGGTACCGCCAGAGCTTGGTGGAATGACTTCCACAAGACACACAAGGACCCTGCGCATATCTCTTGGAAGGATTTCACCGAAGCCTTCCTGAAATTTCAAATTCCGAAGCAAGTATGGGTAAACAAAGTGGAAGAGTTTTTCAGGATCTCTCAAGGAAACATGACAGTGCAAGAGTATGCAAGCCACTTCACCAGAATGATGCGATATGTCCCTGACCATACAAATTCTGATGAGAAGAAACAGTTTTGGTTTCACCAAGGTCTAAACTACGAGATCAAGATCATCTTGGCAGGAGTTGACCACCCTTCGCTGAGGCATATGGTGAATCGAGCTATGGCGGTTGAGAGAGAACAGATTAGCAAGGAAGAAAGCCTTAGAGCTAAGAGAAGACGAGCTGAACACCAGCCACACCTTGGCCCACCTCAGAGGCCGCAAGACAGACGAAGCAACCTACCAGACCCCAGAAAGAGACTTTCAGAGAAACTACCTCATGCAACATGCTCGAGAAGAAGACATGTTAGGACAAGAACCCGAGCAAGCTCGTATCACAGACAGCGTTGTGATCAGATGCCGCAATTGTAGGAGCATCGGACATCGTACCTTTGAATGCTCCGGGAAGAATTGTATGAACAAGTCCAAATCGGGAAGAACAGCTATGCCTACAAGAAGATCATCTCAGGTACCTGACAGAGCAGATCACGGAAGACTGAATCACCTGACAGAAGAAGATGCCAAGGATGCACCTGAAGTTGTTATGGGAGAGTTTCTAGTCAATGGTGTGAAAGCGTTAGTTCTGGTTGACTCAGGAGCAACAAGCTCATACATATCCTCGAAGTTTGTCGCAGAGCAGTCAATCCCGACCACACCGAGATGGAAACCCATCATCACTAGCTCACCGCTTGGAGATATCAGATGCTCAGAGATTTGTAAGTCCGTGCGTGTCTTGATCAACGGCCATGAGTTCTTAGCAGACTTGACAGTGCTGAAGTCGGATGGCATAGAAGTGATACTAGGAATGGATTGGTTAACAAAACACAAAGGAGTTATCTCATGCTCACCTAGACTGGTTCGTTTGGAGCACCCAAGAGCAGGAAGCATACAATTTGAGCCTTTGAAGTCTGGAGATGTGCCCATGGTGTACAGTCTCATGACCAAGACCCTAGGAGAAATACCCGTGGTATGTGAGTACCCAGACGTGTTCCCGGAAGAACTACCTGGTCTGCCACCAGATAGAGATGTGGAGTTCATGATTGATCTAGTACCCGGAACCGCACCAATAGGCAAGAGACCTTATCGCATGACAGTTGAAGAATTGGGAGAGTTGAAGAGGCAACTGAAAGATATGCTAGACAAGAAGATCATCAGGCCTAGTGCCTCACCATGGGGATCACCAGTGTTGTTTGTTAGAAGCAAGGATGGTTCCATGAAGATGTACATTGACTACCGATCTTTGAATGCAGTCACCATCAAGACCAAGTACCCCTTGCCCAAGATTGACGTTCTGCTTGTCCAGTTGGGGAAAGCAAGGTACTTTAGCATGATTGATCTCAGATCAGGCTACTATCAGATGAAGATCCGTGAAGCCGACATCCACAAGACAGCTTTTGTCACCAGGTATGGACAATATGAATTCACCGTTGTTCCATCGGGGTTGACCAACGTGCATGCCTGTTTTATGGAGTTGATGAACCAAGTGTTCAGAGAAGAGCTAGATAAGTTTGTCGTTCTCTTCACCGACGACATCTTAATCTATTCTGAGTCTGCTGAAAAGCATGAGCAGCATTTGAGAGTTGTACTAGAGAAGCTCAGACAACACCAGCTATATGGAAAGTTCAGTAAGTGTGAGTTCTGGCTAGAACAGATTGCCCTACTCGGCCATGTATTCTCATCAGAAGGAGTAGCAGTTGACAAGGAGAGTGTTAAGGCCATATCAGATTGGAAGCAACCAAGAAACGCCGCAAAACTAAGAAGTTTCCTTGGTTTGGCAGGATTCTACCGAAGATTCATCGAGAATTTTTCGAAGATTGCAAGACCCATGTCAGAGTTATGCAAGAAGAAAAACATACCATTTGTTTGGTCAGACAAATGTGAATCCAGCTTTCAAGAACTCAAGACCCGACTTACCACTACCCCAGTGCTGACACTTCCAGATACCAGCAAGGACTTCATAGTCTATTGCGATGCTTCCAGACAAGGAATTGGATGTGTGTTGATGCAAGACAACAAGGTCATTGCATATGCTTCTCGCCAGCTCATGAAGAATGAGGCGAATTATCCTATTCATGACCTAGAACTAGCTGTTGTAGTGCATGCATTGAAGATATGGAGGCATTATTTGATCGGCAACAAGTGTGACATCTACACCGACCACAAGAGCTTGAAGTACTTCTTCACACAGTCAGAGCTGAACATGAGACAGAGAAAGTGGTTAGAGTTGATCAAGGATTATCACTTAGAGATTCACTACCACCCCGGCAAGGCTAACGTAGTAGCTGATGCCTTGAGCAGGAAAAGCTATTGTAACAACCTAATGGTGAAAGAGAGCCAGCCAGAGTTGCATGAACAGATGGAGAAGTTGAAGCTTGAGATAGTTGAAGCAGGTCAACTGAATGAGTTGAGAGTGAAGTACAACCTAGAAGAGCGCATCAGGCAAGCGCAGAAGCAATGCCCAGAGATAAAGAAGCTGATTGAGTTCATCGGTAAAGGAGAAGCCCCTAACTACCGCATTGATGATCAGGGAACCGTATGGTTGAAGGATCGGATTTGTGTCCCTCAGGATGAAGCAATCAGAAAGACGATACTCACTGAAGCACATGATTCGAGGTACTCAATCCACCCCGGATGTACCAAGATGTACCACGACCTCAAGAGTCGATTCTGGTGGAAGAAGATGAAAGTTGACATAGCAGAGTTCGTCGCCCGATGTGACGTATGCCGAAGGATCAAGGCCGAACACCAAAGGCCCGCAGGATTGCTTAAGCCCCTTGACATTCCATTGTGGAAATGGGAAGATATCAGCATGGACTTCATCAATGGATTACCCCGGACTCAGAAAGGAAATGATGCAATTTGGGTCATTGTGGATAGACTCACAAAGGTAGCTCACTTCATACCCATCAAGGAAACACACCGAGTGGAACAGTTAGCCGATCTCTATGTTACTAACATCCTGAGATTACACGGAGCACCGAAGACTATTGTCTCTGACAGAGGACCCCAATTCACAGCGAACTTCTGGAAGCGTGTACACGATGCTATGGGAACCTCACTAGAGTACAGCTCAGCTTACCACCCTCAGACCGACGGTCAGACTGAGAGAGTGAACCAGATCTTGGAAGACTTGCTGAGAGCATGTGTACTGACGTACAAGTCAGATTGGGAGAAAAGCTTGGCATTTGCAGAGTTCTCATACAACAACAGCTACCAAGCTAGCTTGCAGATGTCACCGTTCGAAGCCCTCTATGGCAGAAAGTGCAACACACCACTGATGTGGTCAGAAGTCGGAGAAAGACAATTCTTTGGACCAGCAACCATTAAAGAAGCCGAGGAGAATGTAGCCAAGGTCAGAGAGAACCTAAGAGCCGCTCAGAGCCGACAGAAGAGCTATGCTGACAAGAGAAGGAGAGATCTCTCGTTTGAAATTGGAGAACATGTGTACTTGAAGGTGTCACCACTTAGAGGTACGAAGAGATTTCACATCAAAGGGAAGTTGTCCCCTAGATTCATTGGCCCTTATCAGATCATCGAGAAGATCGGGAAACTCGCTTATAAGCTACAACTACCAGAAGAGTTGACAGGAGTCCACCCAGTTTTCCATGTGTCCCAACTCAAGAAATGCTTCAGAGTGCCAGAGGAGATCGTGACCCCAGAAGCCTTGGATTTGCAAGATACCTTGGAGTACATGGAGTACCCAGTGAAGATTCTCGACAGAGCGGAGAAACAGACAAGAAGGACTACCATTCCCTACTGCAAAGTGCAATGGAGCAACCACACCGAACGTGAAGCCACATGGGAGAAGGAGTCCGACCTGAAGAAGTACCCCCACCTGTTCGAAGAACAGATGTAATCTTAATCTCGAGGACGAGATTCTTGTGAGGGGGGGAGACTGTAACATCCCGCTAAATCGCTGTCTGTTACTTGTAATGAAAAATCGGAGTTTAAAAATTTTTGTGGTGAATTGTTGTGAGACATGAAATATTTGTAATATAAGTACTTGCTCTCTCTAAAATTCCTAGTAAATTTAAATTGCGCATAAATAATTTTTCATACTCTTGCATGAGTGTGTTGGATATATTTGGATTTATTTGAAATTGTTTTGGTTTCAATTGAGTGGGATTTGTATTCGAATTCAAACTTCAAATACAAATCAAATAGGAAAAACTAACAAACCTAACTAACTCAGCCCAACTAACCTAAGTCTAATTTTGCCCCTCTAACTTCTAACCCTGGCCAGACTCTAACCTCTCCCCTCCGCGCGGCCCAGCCCGCGAACCACCTCCACCGCGCGACCAGCCCACTCCCCCACGACCGCGCGCGGCCCACACCTCTCACCCCGTGAAGCCCAGCGCCACGGCCCAGCTTCCCTGGCCCGCCAGCCACCTACCGCCGCCCTCTCTTCCTCTCACCGCCACGCGGGCCCCACTTGTCATCCCCCACCTTTCCCCTTTCCACCTCGGAGTGCCGCCCGCCTCTCTGCTTTTCCCGGCGCCGAGCGCCAGCTCCGCCGCTCGGCCGCGCCCCTCCAATCAAGCGCCGCCACCGCGGCCGCTACCGCGTCACCGGCGCCCCCCTTTCCAGCTCGTCCTCCAGCTCCGCCTCGTGCCACGTCCGCCCGCGCGCCCCCCGCAGTTGATGCCGTCCGCGTGTCCTTTGGGGCCCGGACGTCGAGGATCAACGCTCCTCGTACAGCCGCACCCCCGCGAACCCTAACCGCCGCTCCCTTAAAAGCCGCCTCCACTCCCTTCCCAGGCCGTAGCCGCCCCGCTCCTTCCCCAGCTCCCTCTCCGCCGCCGCCTGGGGAAAAATCCCCTTTTCCCTCGGCGCCGCCACCGTTCGAGGAGCAGAAGAAGACGCCGCTGCCCGCTGTACGTCGCCGCCCGCGACGCCGCCGCCGCGAGGAGAAGCAGGAGCGCCGCGTCAAGCCGGAGCGCCGACGCCGCCCCGGGACTGCTTCCTCCTCGCCACGGCACGGCCAGGACGACGCCACCGCCTCTGCTACCTCCCCGTCGAGCCGCCGCCGTACCGCAAGCCACCGTCGACGCCGCCGCCCTCAAGCTTGCTCTGCGCCGTCGACCCCCTGCACTGCGTCGAGCCGGCCACGACTACACCGCCGCCCCCACAGCGGTGAGCCAGCCCAAGCCCTCTTTCTCCCTTGGAAGCCTACCTGTCTGTGTGCCGCCGCTCGCCGTCGTTTGCTCTGGGACGCCGGCCTTCGAGCCGAGCTGTGCAGGTGCCCCGCGCGTGCCACCGCCGCCTAGCCGACCGCGCTGCTACCGTTCCGCCCGTCGCCGCCGCGGCCTCGCTCCGGCGAGCCTCCGCGAACCTCAATAGGGCCGAAAGGCCGGGACTTTTAGGCCACCTAAGCTGCCGCCGACCCCCGCTTAGCCCCGCCGAGCCTCGCCGTCGCGTCTTGCCGCCACCACGCCGTCGCTCCGCCCCGCGGCGTGCGCGCCATAACCCTCACGGGCATTTGGTCGAACACCCCGCGCTCGCCTGCCTCGCGCCCCCGCGTCGCCTTCGCCACGTGTCAGGCGCTGAGCCAGGCCACACGCACGGCCGCAAGGCCCTTTGGCCACACCGGATCCCGCCGGCCGCATCGGATCCGGCCGCGGACGTGTCGACCTCCCGCGCGCGGCCACACCGGTGGCCACAGCCCCCTTGGCCGCACCAAGATCTTTTGCGGCTGCTGACGCAAGCGCTTGCGTCAGCAGGCCGCCGATCTTATCGCCGCCAGCCCCCTGCCTTTTTGCAGAAAACACCCCGAGCTTCCTCAGTTTTGCAAATAAGTCCTTCCACCACTGCATCTTTGCGGTTTAGCCCCTGGCCGGCCCTTTTTACATATTAAACCCTAGTTCCTTTTGCGCTGAGGCCCCTGATCTTTTCGGTTTTTATGAAAAGGTCCTCCCACCTTGGCAGTTTTGCATCCAGGCCCCTGTAGTTTTAAGAAATGGGTTTATTCTTTTATAAATCCTTTTTCTTAATAACTAAAATGGGTTTAACCTTAGGAAATTCATATCTTTTCCATCCTAGTCCCGTTTTGTGCCAAACCAGTTGCGTTAGGTTCCTGAAATCGCGCCCTACACCTCAGGCCTAGCCAAGTGGCGTCCGCGACTTAGTCACGTGACCGCCACGCAAACCTAGACGGTCAACCTTTGCCCGACACGTGGCGCCGACCCGATGCCGAGTCGACCGCCACGTGGCTAATATGACTTTTGACCCGTAGGACCGTGGGCCCACCTGTGGGACCCACTGACTGTCAGCCCGGACCCACCTGACCGCTGGGCCCGCATGTTGACATGTTGACCCGCTGACCCTTTGACCAACCCGATAACCTTTGACCCGTTGACCGAGACCTTGACCCTTTGACCGTTGACCCAGTCAACTTTGACCGAGTCAACGATGACATCATCAGGGCCCGTGATGATGTCATCAACCCCAGACCGCTGCCTTCGCCAGCCCGACTCGCGGTTTAACCTCGAGCCGGCAGTTAACATACCCCAGCTGCTAACTTGTGTTCTAACTTTTATTTCTTCTTCCGAAATGATTTATAAATCCCGAAAATGGATTTAAACTTCGGAAAATCATAATAAATCAACCGTAGCTCAGAAAAATATGAAACCAGTTTCAGTATTTTTCTAAAATTATGACGAACACGATAGAATAGAGTTTGCTATTATTTGGATCTTCATTAATTCTTATTGGAGTTCATTTGCTAGTAGATGTCGTTGTTTATTTGTATTTGCGTCCAATAGGATCCCCGGAGGACCCGGACTTCTTCGACGACGTCGACTACACTAAAGACGAAGATAAGGACGATACTCCAGGTTCACGCCCATTCTGCTTCTTTGTACCTATTAGGCATTGCAAGTAGATTTGCTAGCGCTTTATTGCATTGATGAGATGATGATGAGCCCGCATAGCCTATTTGTATATCCTGAATCCTTGTTTACCTACTACACTACTATAAATGATTGTTATGCTGCTGCTTGCATGTGTGGGATATAGTGGTGGTTTTAAACCTCTTGGCGTGAGTATTTTGGGTGGGAAAACTTGGAGAGTTTCGAACCCCCGGCTGGAGTGAGCAGACATTAACCGACCCTCGGGTCGGGGCTTGGAGGCTATTGGACACCTCCTGTACCGTAGCGGGTACATTGTGATATGATTTGCGATATGGATGGATTTGAGGCGTTGGGCGGCCATACCTATAATGGGTGCCAATTCGCGGACCACGAGGTGGATACGCATTCGACGGGGACTTGCTTGCTCTGGCTTAGGCCGAGTCGGTTGGACCAGGTTACAGGACTTTTTACGTACGCACCGCTTACCCTTATGGGAGGGGTTCCAGCCATTCTCTAGTTAGTCGGTACCATTGCTGTGGAGTAGTGTGCTAGGATTGGGCTTGCCGTTTCACGAGGGTGTACGGAGCCTGGCTGCGTTCAGCCCTTGTTTCCGAGACTCTCAGCGCCTGTGTGGTGCTAGGGACTCACGATCCCGGATCGTTCGGTTTACTGAATGGGTCCAAGTCCGGGAATGCAGGATGGTACCGGTCTGATTAGGGAGTCGTGGTTGTGGGTTGTGTCTCGATCGGCTTGCAACCGATCGCAGCCCGAGTGGTTCCAGGTGTACACGCTCTTCAGAGTTAGAATCTATACGTATAGCCGCGTCCTCGGTCATGGACACCCCCTGTATACTGGCTTCTTCTGATTAGTGTTTTGGGACTTTCTACCTCCCCCTCTTCTAAAACTACAGGTTGGGATGAGAGCTGCTAGTTCAGGATAAGGTCCGGCGTTTGCCGTTGAGATGGGAAGGGTCGGAAGCTTTCCCATCGACTCGAGAGAAGGTGGTGAGGATGAGGCGGGAGTCTGGTGTGCCAGAATAGCCCGTGCTGTTGTGATATAGTTGGGGATGATTATGATGATGGTATTTTATACTTTGCCGCTGCATAGGAAACCCGAGCCTTTCCTTGATATATTTTTACCCTTTAGATTATAGGCCACTTAAAGCTTGCATACAGACGGTGACGTGAACCTATCCCATTCCTTGGGGGTAGTTTGTGAGTTGCAGGTTAGGACTTGGTGTTCAAGTCCGAATGTGTTAGATGAGTAGCGCCGCTTCGCTCAAGGATGCCTGTGGATTGAAGCTGAAGACTTGAAGACTTAGCTACCGCTACACAGGAATTCCGCTTGTCGCTCAGCCTGAGAGGCTTGTACTATACTCGTATTTCCATTTGGTTTGGATGTAAATCTCTCTTTGTAATCTAATATTCTTTGTATGACTATGATATTATGCTGAGATGAGTTCTGTATGTGATAGCTACTGATCCAGGGACTATCACAAGGGTACAGAGAGTCGGATTCTCGATTACGAAAATCCGGTACGTCACACGAGCCTTAAGTTGAATCGAAGAATCAGGTTGAGGGTCCACAGAATCTTGAATGTTCATCTTGTTCTTGAAATGTGCAATTTTACACGGCCAGCTACGTTTCCTTTTACACGGCCAGCAAAGTTTCCTATCAACGTACTCCTTGCATGAAATACACGGCCAGCAAAGTTTCCTTTTACAAGGCCAGCAAAGTTTCCTTTGAATTAGCTCCTTGCATGAAATTACACCTTTCACAAAAAACATTCACGACTTCGGTTCCTCTTGAGAGGGTCCCTGCCCAGCCTTATATTCACGGCGGGCATGGTTACAAGGTTGGTTTCGAGTAGAATCCTAACCAATTACTACTCGGAGAGTGCTTTTCAAGGCAATCCGAGTAGTTTACAAGTCATACGACTAATTTCCATATCGAGAAGAGTCCTTGCAGTACTCTACTCTTGTTCTTCACGCCTGGTACGACTCTGTCTGGAGAGAATCCATGTGTCCCTTATATTCACGGTGGGCAGAGTTACAAGGTTGGTTTCGAGTAGAATCCTAACCAATTACTACTCGGAGAGTGCTTTTCAAGGCAATCCGAGTAGTTTACAATTCATACAACTAATTTCCATATCGAGAAGAGTCCTTGCAGTACTCTACTCTTGTTCTTCACGCCTGGTACGACTCTGTCTGGAGAGAATCCATGTGTCCCTTATATTCACGGCGAGCAGGGTTACAAGGTTGGTTTCGAGTAGAATCCTAACCAATTACTACTCGGAGAGTGCTTTTCAAGGCAATCCGAGTAGTTTACAAGTCATACGACTAATTTCCATATCGAGAAGAGTCCTTGCAGTACTCTACTCTTGTTCTTCACGCCTGGTACGACTCTGTCTGGAGAGAATCCATGTGTCCCTTATATTCACGGCGGGCAGGGTTACAAGGTTGGTTTCGAGTAGAATCCTAACCAATTACTACTCGGAGAGTGCTTTTCAAGGCAATCCGAGTAGTTTACAATTCATACGACTAATTTCCATATCGAGAAGAGTCCTTGCAGTACTCTACTCTTGTTCTTCACGCCTGGTACGACTCTGTCTGGAGAGAATCCATGTGTCCCTTATATTCACGGCGGGCAGGGTTACAAGGTTGGTTTCGAGTAGAATCCTAACCAATTACTACTCGGAGAGTGCTTTTCAAGGCAATCCGAGTAGTTTACAATTCATACGACTAATTTCCATATCGAGAAGAGTCCTTGCAGTACTCTACTCTTGTTCTTCACGCCTGGTACGACTCTGTCTGGAGAGAATCCATGTGTCCCTTATATTCATGGCGGGCAGGGTTACAAGGTTGGTTTCGAGTAGAATCCTAACCAATTACTACTCGGAGAGTGCTTTTCAAGGCAATCCGAGTAGTTTACAAGTCATACGACTAATTTTCATATCGAGAAGAGTCCTTGCAGTACTCTACTCTTGTTCTTCACGCCTGGTACGACTCTGTCTGGAGAGAATCCATGTGTCCCTTATATTCACGGCGGGCAGGGTTACAAGGTTGGTTTCGAGTAGAATCCTAACCAATTACTACTCGGAGAGTGCTTTTCAAGGCAATCCGAGTAGTTTACAATTCATACGACTAATTTTCATATCGAGAAGAGTCCTTGCAGTACTCTACTCTTGTTCTTCACGCCTGGTACGACTCTGTCTGGAGAGAATCCATGTGTCCCTTATATTCATGGCGGGCAGGGTTACAAGGTTGGTTACGAGTAGAATCCTAACCAATTACTACTCGGAGAGTGCTTTTCAAGGCAATCCGAGTAGTTTACAATTCATACGACTAATTTCATATCGAGAAGAGTCCTTGCAGTACTCTACTCTTGTTCTTCACGCCTGGTACGACTCTGTCTGGAGAGAATCCATGTGTCCCTTATATTCACGGCGGGCAGGGTTACAAGGTTGGTTTCGAGTAGAATCCTAACCAATTACTACTCGGAGAGTGCTTTTCAAGGCAATCCGAGTAGTTTACAATTCATACGACTAATTTCATATCGAGAAGAGTCCTTGCAGTACTCTACTCTTGTTCTTCACGCCTGGTACGACTCTGTCTGGAGAGAATCCATGTGTCCCTTATATTCACGGCGGGCAGGGTTACAAGGTTGGTTTCGAGTAGAATCCTAACCAATTACTACTCGGAGAGTGCTTTTCAAGGCAATCCGAGTAGTTTACAATTCATACGACTAATTTCCATATCGAGAAGAGTCCTTGCAGTACTCTACTCTTGTTCTTCACGCCTGGTACGACTCTGTCTGGAGAGAATCCATGTGTCCCTTATATTCACGGCGGGCAGGGTTACAAGGTTGGTTTCGAGTAGAATCCTAACCAATTACTACTCGGAGAGTGCTTTTCAAGGCAGTCCGAGTAGTTTACAATTCATACGACTAATTTCCATATCGAGAAGAGTCCTTGCAGTACTCTACTCTTGTTCTTCACGCCTGGTACAACTCTGTCTGGAGAGAATCCATGTGTCCCTGTGGGCCCATGGTCGTACCTCCAACAAGCCCCCAAGCACTTCATCGTCGAGCATCATCAACCGAGTGCTTGCCAAGCCAATCGAGTGCTTCTTCGAGTTCTTGATCAGTCTTGGACTGGTCTTGGTTGTCACGAGGCCATGAGGTGCTTAAGCCCCGTTTATTCTGATTAAATCAGTAGTCTTCAAAATATTATATGGTGTGCGATAAGAATCGCACTCCATATGGAGTAGCCCCCGAGCCTTAAGTTGAATCGAAGAATCAGGTTGAGGGTCCACAGAATCTTGAATCTTCATCTTGTTCTTGAAATGTGCAATTTTACACGGCCAGCTACGTTTCCTTTTACACGGCCAGCAAAGTATCCTATCAACGTACTCCTTGCATGAAATACACGGCCAGCAAAGTTTCCTTTTACAAGGCCAGCAAAGTTTCCTTTGAATTAGCTCCTTGCATGAAATTACACCTTTTCACAAAAAACATTCACGACTTCGGTTCCTCTTGAGAGGGTCCCTGCCCAGCATTATATTCACGGCGGGCATGGTTACAAGGTTGGTTTTGAGTAGATTCCTAACCAATTACTACTCGGAGAGTGCTTTTCAAGGCAATCCGAGTAGTTTACAAGTCATACGACTAATTTCCATATCGAGAAGAGTCCTTGCAGTACTCTACTCTTGTTCTTCACGCCTGGTACGACTCTGTCTGGAGAGAATCCATGTGTCCCTTATATTCACGGTGGGCAGAGTTACAAGGTTGGTTTCGAGTAGAATCCTACTCAATTACTACTCGGAGAGTACTTTTCAAGGCAATCCGAGTAGTTTACAATTCATACAACTAATTTCCATATCGAGAAGAGTCCTTGCAGTACTCTACTCTTGTTCTTCACGCCTGGTACGACTCTGTCTGGAGAGAATCCATGTGTCCCTTATATTCACGGCGGGCAGGGTTACAGGGTTGGTTTCGAGTAGAATCCTAACCAATTACTACTCGGAGAGTGCTTTTCAAGGCAATCCGAGTAGTTTAGAATTCATACGACTAATTTCCATATCGAGAAGAGTCCTTGCAGTACTCTACTCTTGTTCTTCACGCCTGGTACAACTCTGTCTGGAGAGAATCCATGTGTCCCTGTGGGCCCATGGTCGTACCTCCAACAAGCCCCCAAGCGCTTCATCGTCGAGCATCATCAACCGAGTGCTTGCCAAGCCAATCGAGTGCTTTTTCGAGTTCTTGATCAGTCTTGGACAGGTCTTGGTTGTCACGAGGTCATGAGGTGCTTAAGCCCCGTTTATTCTGATTAAATCAGTAGTCTTCAAAATATTATATGGTGTGCGATAAGA